>VXAY01005025.1:104416-121662 GCA_013399855.1 Oxyruncus cristatus | reverse complement strand
GGGCGGAAGGGACACGGGAGCGGCCCCGGGGCGGGGCGCTGGAGCCTCCCGAGGGCAGCGCCTCAGCCGCCCGGCCCCGCCTCAGGGCCTCTGGGCGGCGGAGGCGCCGCTGAGGAGAATTAGTCGTCCAAATCACCAGGCACCAGGGCCCGAACCGTGGTATCTGTGCCTCTGCCCGTGCGCCTGAATGCAATAAGAAGAATCCTGACTGCTTGAGGAGACCAGGGGCTCTTTGTTGCCCACAGGCTGCACTGGGACAAATCACTCTCAGGAAACCAGACACACACACCCTCGCCAGCTGCCCAGGATCGAACTGCAGATTGATCAAACTGATCCTCCTTTGCAGGCTCAAACTCCGAATTGTGCAGGCACAAACTCCACCTCTATAAGAAAGCCCCGTGGCGTTTCTCTGTGGCATTCCTTTGAATAAACCCAGGGCTGCACAGCACCAAGCACTGTCACCCCACTACAGCTCTGTGCCCAAGTGCCACATCGTTACCAAGGGGTGGGATTTTGTGACGTCTGAGACTGTGTATCTTTGCAGAGATAATTACTGGCTAAGGCGAATGTAAAGGTAAAATTTCTTCTGGTGTCAGTGCAATCTAGTGTTTGACCAGTGGGAGACAAATCAGCTCCTAGCAAAGGATGATTTACGAAAGACTACCTAAACTAACAAGGCATCTTTTATGATTCCTCATAATAGGGGCAGCACATACCTTCCTCCACACTAATTGATTTTGAGGGTCTCTGCTTGGAATTAAATGTGAAGAGGAAAATTATGAATTCCTGCTTTTTCTCACGATGGACAACTTTTCTGCTTGTTAAAGAAAAATTCAGGAAGAGAGATTGCCTTTCCATTAAAGCAAGACAGAAAGAGCTGTAAAAAACAAAAGAGTGGTGTGGAAAGAATTAAGCATTTAAACTGCATATGCAATCATAGAATCAGACGGGTTGGAAAGGACCTCGGAGATCATCAAGTCCAACCCTTGATCCACTACCACCATGGTTACTAGACTATGGAACTAAGTTCCACATCCAGGCTCATCTTAAAAACCTCCAGGGACAGAGAACCCACCCCTTCCCTGGGCAGCCCTTTCCAATGGCTGATTACCCTCTCTGTAAAGAATTTCTTCCTAATATCTAACCTAAACCTCCCCTGGCACAGCTTAAGGCCGAGCCCTCTTGTGCTACTGCTGGTTCCTGGGAGAAGAGACCAACCCCCACCTGGCTACACCCTCCTGTCAGGGAGTTGTAGAGAGCGATGAGGTCTCCCCTGAGCCTTCTCTTCTCCAGGCTCAACAACCCCAGCTCCCTCAGCCTCTCCTCACAGGGCTTGTGCTCCAGTCCCTTCCCAGCCTGGTTGCTCTTCTCTGGACCTGCTCCAGCCTCTCCATGTCCTTCCTGAGCTGAGGGGCCCAGAACTGGACACAGCACTCCAGGGGTGGCCTCAGCAGTGCTGAGTCCAGGGGCAGAATCACTTCCCTGCTCCTGCTGCCACACTGTTCCTGATCCAGGCCAGGATCCATTGGCCTTCTTGGCCCCCTGGGCACACTCTGGCTCATGTTCAGCTTCCTGTCAATCCAAACTCCCAGGTCCCTTTCTGACCTGTCATGATATTTTGCAAGTGGATATATTTGTTATGGTGGCACAAATAATTCACAGAGTTTTTACAGCAGAATCACAGAATCACATATAGTGTGATTATGGATGCAGTTGCTTCTGGTTTAAAATTGGTCTAACATAGAGTTTTTCTTCACTTATGAGCAAATTGTATTTCAAGTGAAGGCAGGGAATGAGACAGCATTCTCCATTTAAGGTTCTGCATTGTTTATCTTATTGTATGGATGAAGTAATGCTCTTCATAAAGATGCTGTATTGGAATATTCCTTCACATTTGTAAAAGACTTTTATTTTTATTTTTTGAACATTTTCTGTGTGTGCTTTCTCATCAGTAATGATCAAGGATTTGAATTGAGTAGTCATAAAAAGAAGGTTTTGTTCTTGTTAACCTGAATAGCCAGGAAGAAGCTTTGATTTTGTCTTTACTTTCGTGTAGTTAGGGAATAGAAAGGTGAACATGACTTTCATAGTTGAGCAAAACAGTTCAAGACAGCACAGAGCTTAAATGTCCAAAACTACACTAGATTTCAGTGAAGCCCTGAAATTATTCCCTGAAACAATTCAGCAAATTATTTTATAGAGCAAGTAAACTTGAGAAAACTGCAGTTCAGGAGGTGACCAAGATAAAATTTGTTGAGCAGAACATTCTTTCAGGTCTGCAATTTTGCCTGGAACTTGGGTTCACTTTTACTTCCTGGTATTTTCTCATTCATGTTCTTCTAGAAGTCTAGGGTTATATCTATCTTTCCACATGTAGGTGGCAGAGAGTGGTGAAGTGAGAGGATTGTACCTCCAATTCTTGCCTGCCACTTGAAGGTCTGTCTACCAACACACAGAATGGTGAACACAAGCTGTACTTTATAGACAACTCCCAGATGGCACTGAACATCTGGGAATGGCAGTGTTGATCTTGTAGAACTCATAGAGTGTCGGTTACAAATGCTTTTTGATGGGAAGCTTTTATTTTGGTACTGAAGTGATGAATCGTATGAAATTTTCAATTTATGTAGCTGAGACTGGCAGAGATGCTCAAGTACAAGTTGTCTATTAAAATCTGTTCTTACTGTTGGAAGCCAAAGCTCCGACAAAGGCAAAAAGGAGGCAAAATGTACGAAGGTGATTTGTGTGCATTAGTCCATTTATGTGTTGTACTCCCTCCATGAAACCTTTTCATCCATTCTCATTTTCCCATGGAACAAGAAACACTTTTAATCTCATCTGCATGTGTCTTGTTAATGCGGGCAAGGACTGGAAAGGGTTTTTTTTATTTGCTTTATACTCTTAAGTGAGATGGTGATAATGGAAGAAAAGTAACCATCTGTACCAGAGAGTTTAATGCTTTCAAAAGCAGCTTAAACTTCCTTTGTCATATTTGCTTAAACACAGAGATAGTGACTCAGAGTTTTGGAAAAGGAGAAAGAACAGTACCAGTTCCTTTGCTAGAGTGATTTTCCCATTTGTGTATCTCAGTTTTCAGTTTCATATCACATGAACGATAAGTCAAGGAAATTTCCTTCTATTTCTCCATAAATCCTTTTGGCTTAAATTCTTTGAAAAGGCAGTTTTCAAAAGTACAGGAGGGTGTAACTCACCACATATTTTCTTTCAATGGCAGTAGTGTTTCCATTACATAGTGCCGTGCTGTTTATAGGCTTGAGAAAGATATGCAACAGGCTTGTTCAGTGAAATTGTTAGACACAAGCTTTCCACTATTAGGTTTTCACAAATCTCTCATACTGAGTGCTTCCCTTCCTCTGCTGGGTGAGCAAGCAACAAGTGGTTTCCTGCTTTGCACACAAGGCAACATTGCTGAAGGTAGTGGAGTCTCTTGGTATGTTCCCAGTAGGCCAGAACACGTAAATATCCTCTCGTTCCCATTCTCTCAGCTGTTCCATTTGAAAATCTGGGTAACAACTTGGTAAACTTGGTATTTTGTTCCCTGTTTTTCCTCACCAGTTTGCATTCCTCATCTCATTAAAACAATCTGCATCGTGTATAAATATTTATTGTGCAGAACTGATTAGAATGCCTACAAGGACCAGTGTCATCTCTGTGTTTACCAATGGTAAGAATCACGTTAGTGTCCTTTGTACCTAGGGCCTGGGGACATGGTTGAACCATAGTCATGTTCAGGTGCCCTACCAAGCAGTGAATCAGCTTCAGGAAAATTGGTTCCATGTTTTTGCTTTGCTGGGGAAGGCAGCAGGAGAGCAACTTAGCACTTTATCTTAAAGGTAACACACACACAATGAAATCGTCAACTGTTTCTGTACAGTAAAATGATTTTATTCCAAAACTCTGAATTGAAAAAAACCCAAACTTTCCTGTCAACAGGTCAGAAATATTACAGTATTTAAAAACTGTATAAATTGCTTATGCTTATTACCTGGCCACTGTAATTGCAGTTGTTCCTCTCAAATATCTGCTTGGGCTTTGTGAATTATATTTTTAAAAGTTGAGAGTGAAATACTCCTTTTAGTCAATCCATTTTTAGTTAATTGGGCAAAAAACAAATGCTCTGCCTGCATGTTTTCACAGATGGGGTGACATAAGGGAGCTTCTGACACTGTGGATATTTAAAGCACAATTCAGCTGAGAACTAGGAAGTCAGTGCTACAAAGAGCATGGAAAAGAGACAACATGAGATGGAGGTTTACACAAAGAAGACCTGAGTGGGTTGGCTTTTTACTTCACAGGTACTAACTAAACTAGCTCAATTAACATTTTCCCTAATAAAAGTAACACTTGAAAGCATGGTGATAAACTGCCAAGATCCTCTTTCCTTAGTTAAAATTGTCTACAGGCATCTCTTATTTGCTTCTCTTTTAGGTATACAATAAGCTGTCTTCTGGAGGTGGAGAGTGAGATTTTCTCCAGGATTTAGCCAAAGTTGCGCTTGTGTTCTTCTTATCCTAAATGAGGGCTCGCTGCCCAGTGTGCAGCACCAATTTACACACCGAGACAAGGTATTTCCATTTCTTTGTTGTATTTTGCACAAAGTAGGGAGCTGAATGGTAACCCACAAAAGGCTGTCTCCCCAGTCATCAAAACCTTACACTATTTATACATTTTAACAAACAAATAAATCACTGTTCGTTGACTACAAGTTACTTAGTTCTCTCACTAATTAGTATTACACCTTCTACTGGTAAAATGATTCTCTCGCTTCTGATGCTAATTAGTCCGCATGCTCAGTCGTCCTCTTCTTTTGAGTCGGTGGGTTTTTTGAGTCAGTGGGCCTTGAGTCAGTGGTCACAATCTTCCTCTGCCAGAATTACCTTTAATTCGGTTGGAGCTATTTCAGCACAGTTGCTGGGTTGGCTTTTTCAGTTTCTTCCTTATCTTGAGAGTTCTGCCAAAAGTCGTTGTAGCCTGTGAATTCTGCATTCTGTGCATCCACTATCAGCAGTAGTTAACAAAGCTTCTCCCCAAGCTTTGTTAACTTCCCTCCAGATCTGAGGTCATTGAAACATGTCAAGCCCTAAACCTTAACAAGGCAATTCTACCAACAAATAATTTATCTTTCCAACACTGGGACATCATTCTGAACCCATGTTTTCTTGCAGAAAACCGAGTGTAAGATAGGAGCTAAATACTGCTTTAGGACAGGCTCTAATTTCTCAAGTATGAAAGCAGGTAAAGCCAGGTGGCAAAGATCATTATTTCAGGGCCACTCCACCATTCCTTGGGCAGGTATTTTCTGTGTTTTCAACTTGGTCTTCTACACACAGACTTGGACATGTTTAACTTGAAGAAATCCTGGATGATTTCAGCTGAGGAACAATACTGTGCCCCCTAACCTCCTAATCTGCCTGAGGCCTTATGTGATAGAGGAGACAAGCAAAAGCACCCATTGCATCAGATTTTTATGAGGAAAGATGGAGTCTAACATAGGGCAGGTAACTGGGCAAAGCACCTTCTTACCTTGCAGGGCCATCCTGGGCCCAGCCCACAGGTGGAAAAAAGACATGGTCCTGTGCAGGCATAAGAAAGGGAGTGGAGGATTGGGGAGCTGCCCCTGCAGTGCCCCAAGTGGAAGGAGAGCACTGCTGATTTACTGTGGGACTCATTAACCTGGGTGGAGAACCATCAATGCTGGCACACAGTAAGCATCTAATTTCTAGGTATTTTGTTCTTTATCTCTTTATCTGTGGCCTACTATAAGACCAGTAATACTGCTTATGACATTGACCCACACAAGCCTGCAGCTGAAGTCCCAATGGCTGTGTTAATGAAAGAACTCCCTGATGGCTGCCCTTGGCCTCCTAAGGGTTAGAGGCAGCAAGCTGTGTTGCTTTTCAGTTGTGATCAAGCTCCTTTGCAATAAGTCAGCTCCTGAGTTTGGGCTAAAGTCCTGGAAGATTTTTCAAAAACAAAAAGCCAAAAATAATGAATGAGATTTCTAAGCAAGGCTTGATAACTCCAGTAACTCACCTCTCCTAATTATCAATGCATTGCTTAGATAAACATCTCTTTCCTGTAGAAAAACAGTTTTGTCCCACTTGCCTAGAAAAGTTGTTCCTTCTTCCACTCTCTGTAAATAACCTCTTTCAAGGCTTCCTTTGCCTGGAGTTGCATTGAAATGAGTACTGATAATAAGAGTCTGTTTCTGCCTTGGTTGCTCTTCCCTCAAGCTCTACAAAACTTGCTTTTCTTGGTACTGCAAGATGAGAGGTTCCCCTGTTGTACAACGACCCTTGCCAAAATTCAAGAGGCACTGCTGGTCTTTAGGGTAAGGAGCTGCAGGTCTGCGCTAATCACACACAGCAGGTTTGCAGCAGTACTTGTCAGAGACCTCTGCATCGTCTGGCATGGCGTCAGCCCCATCTCTGTCCTTCTGATCTGAATCCTTGTGCAACAAGCACGGCTGAAGGCTGAACTACTTCATCTACCTGTAAGTGAGCTATGGTTAACACAGGTTGAACGTGCTGAGCAGGGTATAGCTCAGTTAAATAAACCAAAGGGTTAAGAGGATGAAGACTGGGAGCAGAACAGACAAGTTCTGCCACCATGCTCCTCAAAGCAATCCCTAGAGTGGTACTAGGCAGAGGAGCTGTGAGATTACACCTCGGCACTCCTGTTACCACACGGGAGTGGTTGTGGTGCCCAAATAAACTGCAGGTAGACAGATACCAATTGAGTGGACGTGCAATGTGAAGAATGTTTGCAAGTGGGCTTGGCTCACAGGGAGGGTGTAACTCACGTCAGTACCCACTGCCTTTTACAAAAAAATACAGGCTTCTTTTTCCTTGGCTATATCTACCCACGTGGGACTCATTCTTTCAATAAAGAGTAAAAACAAGCAGTGCTGTTATCTTTTAATATGCCCACATTGTTTCAGAAAATGCTCTAAAATGGTACTCTCTGTGAATGCTTCTGCAGAGAGAGCTCTCTTAGAATTTAATGTATTAAAACCAGAACAAACCAAATCATTCTCTTTTCAAGTTAAGAAACCCATAAAGCTGTGTACAAAGCTTTGATACAGAGTCACTTGGCTAGCACAACTAAGGGAAGGTGATTTTATAGAAGGTTCAGTCTGGAGAAAAAGTTTTATCAGTAAATGTTTGAGTGATTCCATGTATATCTCTCCTACAGTGATAAAAAAATAAAAACAACAGCCCGAAGTGGAAAGCATCCTGTTACCCATAATCAGCTTGTGGGAAGGAAGAATACACCTACTGTAGAGAGAATCCTCTCAGCAGGCTCGGATGGCTTGATATCAGGAAACTTGTGGGTCACAGCAACATTAGGCAAATCAGTTTAATCATTCACTTGGAGGGCTTCAAATATCAATACTTATACATGGGGTTCCTGGTATTCTGAAGTCCTGTACTTTCCCATGTTTACTTGGAAGCTACCGATATCCCAGAAGTTTGATGTGGTCACTCTTGAAAAACTCTGATTTTTAAAAACACCTGGAATATTTTCAGAACAAAATTTTAAAAATAAATTCCAAGAGAGGACACCTGTTCACATGAAAGACTGTCATAACAGTGAGCTCTTCCACCAGACTTTAAAACATCTGCACAATCTCCAACTTTATATTACCTTGGCCATCCTGTGCTAAGTAAAGTAAGCTGTTATTTCTAGACCTGCTGTTATTTCTAGGCATGTCTGTCAAGTGAAGGAGTTGTGAACTGAGATTCAGTTTGCCCGGGATCAGACAGACTGGCAGCAGCAGAACTTGGGTTTGAATCTGTGTACTCCTAGCTCCATGTCCCAGAAATTTATAGTCTACAAGCCCAGAACACTTTCTTCACACTTGGTGACAGGTAGCTGTAGTAATCACTGCTCAGTTCTAATGAGAAGGTGGACTGTTGCATTTTTGCTTTATCTGGCTGGTAGGCCTGTCTCAAAACAAACAAGTAACACACGCAGCAGGACTTACAAGTAACACTGAACAAAAGCCAGGGTTATTTTAATTTAGAGAAGAGGCAACTCAGGGGTCATACGATCCTTTTCAATGTAATTGCAGGAGTGCTCCAGGAGAAAAAGGTGTAATCTGTTCTCTCTGACCATGGTGGATAAGATAGACGCCGCTGGCTGAAATTACAGGAAGGCAAACTTAGACTGTATGTTTTCCACTTCTTAAGACAGTGAAATATTCGAAAAGAGTGCACGGAAGAAAGTAGAATACCCAGGCTCGAAAATAATAGGGATGGTTCAAGTGGTGTTCATACATTCACACAGCTGGTATGGGCTACATTGGCATCTCTAACCTGTGACATACAGGCCACAGAGTACCAGTCCCTAAGACGTACAGGGCCCATGCAGCATGCAAGTGCAATGGGAAAGCAATCTAAAGATACCCTTGAGTGCACACCCAGCAGGGATGTGGCAGATCTCTGACTCTTGCTTCAAGAGCTTATTTGACTTGCTGGGGCAAGAATACCATTTTGTAAAACTTGATCAATACTGACCAAATGCCAAATAATCACATCCCACCTATTTGACTTATCTTGATACAAAAAAATAGGCCCTAAAGGACTAGCAGACCTGCAACTCAAAGCAACTAAAATCTCAACCACCTTCCACATGGGACTGATCAAAACATACCTAGGATCCTTTGCCTTATCTATCCTCATCATCATTTTATCTACACACAGAATTAAAAATCACTGCTAATCACCCTCAGAATCTGTAATGCTTAATGGCCTATATCCTTTTCTTTCCTAATTAAAGAAGGTTGTGACATTTTTGACTACTTGACTTTGCAGGTTCCCCTCAGACATCTTGTCTAAGATAATGTCAATTTCTGGGAGAAAAGAAGTTTTATTTATACCTGAAGATTTTTACAGCTTCTGCCAAGAGCCAATCCCTTTTCACTGAGCCTTCCACATTTTGAGTGACTACCAAAACAACCAGGGATGTCTCAGGATGAAACACTGCAATGTAGCTCTGCCCCCTACATGCCACAGAGAATTTATTGCTGGGATCAATGCAGACTCAGGAAAGGATGGAGAAGGGTGAATGCCTTGTCATAACTTAGCTCTGCTGTTCTTTTCATAATTGCTTCTCTGTCTGTGATGTTGATGCAGCACCCTGGGTGTTCACCAAAGATCTGCCCTTTGGTAACCAGGAGCTCTCCCCTCTGCTAGCAAGGAAAAAGGAAACCAAAATGAAAAAGAAAAAGAAAATGAAAATGAAAATGAAGGACTCCTCTAGTTAGAGCTGGCAGAATTTGAAAGGGACCAAATGTGTTAGTGTTGAATCACCAAGAAAACTATGGCCTTGTTTGCCTACTAGCAGGGTACATGAATCACAAAGAACTTCTGCCAATGGTAACAAGAAGTACAATGTTTTGTGTAGCCTCTCTTTGTACAGATTCACTCTTTTGGGCATATCTCATGCACTCATATGAGTATTTTCCATCTCCCACTTGTGTCCTGGTGGATACCTCTGGCAGGCTAAAAAAGTGCCTAGATGAGTGGACCATTTGCTAGTACTGACTGCTGCCCAGAGGGATGTGCTTCTCCCTGTCTTTCCCTTGGAAGAACCATTAATAAAGTGCTGGCTGAGACCTCTCTCCTACTTTTTCCTTAAAATCAGCTAACTGGTTCAGAAGACTTAATGAGAAGCACACAGATGAACAAACAGGTAACACATAGCATAACCCTGCAAGCTCTTGTTTTCTTAGAAAACTCAGGTAAAACAAGAACTGTTTAATCAAATTGTTGCTGCCTGTGAGTTGGTCAAGTCATGCACTCAAGAGAAAGCCTGCACCTAAAGCAGACTGCTTGAGGAAACACACACAGAATGTCATTACAAAGTGTTTCCTTCTAGGGCACCTTTATTAGCCTCCTGGTCATGTGATTCATTGATATTTTAAAAGTTGAATATCAACTTTTAAAAAAAATGTCACTTAGATTAAACTGTGAATTTTCCGGGTGGGAAGCAATGCTTATAAAGCATCTTCTTCCATCTTTTGGTCTCTCCCATGGGGTAAGCAGTACTTAATTGACAGTTTTGAGTGGTCCATAGTGTACCTTATTTTCCGCAATATGCTCTAGCCCTTGAAAGCATTCCACTGTGTTCAACTTCAGGACGGCTTTCATTCTCCAGTCCACTCCAAGGATATGAGTATTTCCCATAGCTGTCCAGTCTGTCACTGCAAAATCATTTGAGTTAATTACATTAGTGCTATCCCCAATGGATGATCACAGTTCATGCAGGGAGTTTTTGACTGGTGGCTTGTCTTGCCGTCTTGATGGTTTGAGATTTGTAGCCACACACCTTGGCCAAATTCAAATGCTGGAGTCTATGCCCAACCCCTGCCAATTCTTGTGAAGCATCCCTTGGGTCCCCTGGCTTTATTCAATTCAAACATGGCCTCCTAAATATTAAAAAAAGACCTTCGACAATCTCTTTTTTACTCGTTACCTCAGTGCACATAGCACAATGAGTCTTTCCATGTGTTTGAATGTTTCATATCCAGAGGAGACCCTTGGTGAGGTACTTGCAAATCCTCAGGATGCATCAAATGCAGCTGTATGGCTTGAGGCCCACAGCCTCAGTACAGAGCTTACCTTTGGGATGTACATGTTCCATTCAAAAAATGCATTCCCTGCAGGAAATGCAGAGAGAGTGCAGGAAATGCAAAAAGGATCACTGCCATGCCACCAGATGAATATGGTAGTTTTGTGTCATCATAAGATTGCAGTATTTGTTTTCTTTAGAAATCAAAGCCATTATTTAAGCAAGTCCATTATTTAAGCAAGCTCTTTTAGCAGTAGTTACATTTCCATTATGGGAAGTAGGAGGGTTTTCCATTCTAGCCTGGGCTGCTGCTAATATCCAGTGCAGATCTGCCTGCCTTCCAGAGGTGTGCCTAAAGAGCTGCTGAATGAATTCTTTGGAGAAACCACACCTTTATATTTTACCTACAGAAAACAGTGCTCTTCTATTGGTATCAAGGAAGCTGCTAACACATTGACAAATACTGACTTGCAAAAAGAGGCAAAAATCTCCCATCCAACTCAGAAAATCCCCTCACACTTAAATCCAAGATGTGAGTCAGGTTTATTAATCTGAGGTCATAGATTGAAAGCTTTTCCCCATTCAAGTAGGAAGACAGAGGAACAAACCTGAGTGCCTCAAGAATATCATTCTCTTTTTTTTTTTTTTTTTTTTCCCGCCAGTTCCAAACATCTCAGGCTCAGGCAACCTGGGGAAATTCAGGCCCTCCTTGATGTCTCAGTTCTGCAGAGCTCAATCCTGGGGCAGCTGGGCTGGCTGGCTATTTTGTGACCACTTTGGATGTAGTAAATGAACTGCAGCAACTGCAGCTCATGCTTCAGCACAGTTCTTGACCAGTGTCTCAAAATGTGAATGTGAATCTGTGATATTTTGGTTCTGGCTTTATAAAGGAGCTGTGTTTCTGTCTAATTTCATGTATGTGACTATCTGCAGTGGGACTGAACCCCATGTTTAGTAGGGACTGATAGGTGACTGGATGAAAGAGACATCTGGTTTATTGCCATGCAAAGAGCAGTCTTTTCATATTAAGTATAACACTCACTTGCATCCGTGGTTTGATCAGGTCATTTGACTTCACCTCACTTGTTTCATCTGAGAAGTCAGATTGCTAGGGCTTGCATTTTTGGCAGGTGGTGTAGGAGGATTAATTCATGAGTGTGTGCCCTGGACTTCAGAGAAGTCTACCAGTATGAAAAACTATAATTAAGAATTGCTTGTCCTGCACTTGAAAGCACTTGCACAACAGCCTTATCCTGAGCACAGCTGACTGTTTGCCACTACTACTCAAAGCACTGAAGGTTAAATGTGCTCAGCAGAATCACATCAGGCTAAAATTTTACTTTTAAGACAGCCATTGAAAATCCAAAATTTAGGAAGAACCAAGAGTGACTCCAAAGGCCAGGGGAGACAGTGACAGCTTCCCACTGACTCCAGTAGGCTTTGAATGAAGTTTGTATCTCCCTCAACTGCCTCAAATAGTTATCACTTCATCACTATACATACCTCTTCATCTTCTGGAAACAAGAATCCAGCAACTTGTTCAAGCCAGAACAGACCTCAAGGAAAGGGAAGAAAACAGGATGTTGCTTGTGCACCAGCTCCTAAAAGTCTAGCATTCTAATTAAAAAATATAAATGGAAAAGAATTGTGAAGGATTGGAACACATACTTGTGGAACCAAGCAGCTTTTTCTCTTGTGCTGAATTTGGGCTTGGATTTGATCGTGAGATATAGCTATGGAGTTTTAAAGCTGGCTTGATGGAATTGTAAAAAGTCAGTATGACACCAAATGAAAACAACGAACCTTTGGAAACAAAATAAAGAAGGATTTTTGGATTTGAGGGAGTCAGGAGCATCATATCTGTTTCATCTGGTCATGGTGAGTGATAGAGACTGAAAAACGACAGGCAATGCCCACTGGTGGCCTCGGTTGTTCAGATAAAACCTACTTTGGAGGATATCGAACCTCCATGCTAGAGTATTGCATTGTATACTTCATGCCGCATTCCTGGTGAAGATTTTCTGGAAGTAAGAGGAAGAGATAGATGCTGTATAGCCTGCTATTCTGGCTTTTAGTACAGTCATCTAGGAAGCAGTGGAAGGTGTATGGAAATGGTGAAAACTAAAGCTGAGACCTGTAGTACAGGAGCAGGTGAGAGTTGATGGAAAAGTAAGGCTGATGTAAAGAGTGAGGTGAACAAAGGTGACAGCGGCAAATAATTTGGGGAGAAGATGTAGAAAAAAACCTAAAATGCAAAATGATGTTTCTTGGCTAGAGCATTTTGTCTGCACAGGGTAGGTCTGCCTAATGTGGCATTTGGCACAACTTCCATATGGTGAGAAGGAACAAGAGTGGGGTGGGTGGGGTGGGAAATACCTGCATGTTTCCTGCTGCTTCAGGTAATATTGAATGTCAAGTCTGTGTGCCCATCTCATTGATGGAGGGTGGCCCATGGCCACAGGCAGTGTAGTAATTAACAATTAGCCTGGGAAAAAGCAATAATGAGAAGATAAGTGATTGCTGGGGAGATAGGGAGCATAAGTCTGGGAATGTATGGCAGTGGGGCTGGGACTCTTCACCAAGGGGGCAGCAGTTCTATAGAGCAGGATAGTAGGGGGACTGAGAGTTCCTTTGTTGGGGTCTGGGTTTGAGTGCTGTGGGAAGCCAGGGCTATGAGGAGTAAGAGGTGGCACTCGGTTGTGACGAAGTGGGGTGGTGCATGAGATGGTGGAGATTTAGAGGATGCATGCTGAAATTGAAGTTTGGCGACGGAAGAGAGAGATACAAAAAGTCTGAATGGAGGTCTGGTGTCCTGCTTTGGAGAGGAGCAAGAAATTGTATCTTCTACAGGAGATGACAGGAGTCATCTCCTGGTAGCCTGTTTTCTGCTCACATCTTCAGTGTGTGATGCCAGCCATATGCTCCCTGCCACTTGACGCAAAGCTATGCCTCCCTTCTTGCTCTGTCCTCCAAGGCAGCTCAAAGCTCTTGCTTCACTAAGGCTTTCCATCCCTTCAGATGACCCTTCCAGCTGATACTAGCCCAGTAGGCTGTGCAGCATCCTTGTGTGGCACGCTGTCCCAGGAAACTGCTACAGAAGAAGAAAACATCATACTCCCCCACGCCTGGTGATACAGCCCACTGCACTGCAGACCCTGGCTGTTACCATGGTGCTGCACCGGGAGAGCGACTGTCTCTGGTGTCACACACCGGCTGGACACATGATACCTCTGCCTCTACTCTTGTTCAGCTTCGGCTCCTGTTCTCTGCTGTGGGAACAAATGGCATCTTCCTTTGTTGAGAAAATCTACTGAGAGACCTGCCAGCAGAGACCTTCCGGTTCCGACCAAAGTCAATATTGATCTGTTCACATTGCTTAGGCTCACTCTGTCCCAGTGAAATGTGCTTGTCACCAATTAACCTTCCACCTGTCTTCTGTGACTGATGCATGCTCACTGCCTGAGGAGAACTGAGGAGGGATGTGCCCTCCCATTTCCAGCTGTTTGTTGCTGACACCCAGATCAGTTTTGTTTAAGCAGAGGAAGTGATCTTGTTAGTACTTTTCTTTGTAGCAGTGTTGATTCCATTTTTGGCTGCAGCATTTCAGCCAGAAGCTGCTGTATGAACACGCTGGAGTTACAGCCATAATTATCCTATTTTGTGGGGTGATATGCTTTATGTTTGCCTGAATCTGAAGGCTGCTTATTGCATGTCAGTGCAATCACAGTTTTAGGTGCAGCAGTCCTTCTCCAGCTTGGGTTTTCCAGGTATTGATAGAGCTGTAAAAAGCTGCTATCTACCCTACCAAGGAAAAAAAAAAAAAGCCCATTGAATAAATCTTCCCTTCCCCTCACTGGCTTAGTATCTGATGTCTCAGTCCTGTCTGGAACATCTGTAGGAAAATAAAGAAGACACTCATGAAAAGGGTTCAGGAGACTGTTCAGGAGACTTCACGGGAGCATGCCAGGGCCTAAGGAAACCAAAACCACAAAGCCACAGTATCTTGGCTTGAAATGTATGCTTCCCTTGATGATAGCATGCCATACAGTTACAGTATTTGGTATCTCCTTTTGAAGGTCAAGACCAGAAAGATTTCTGTGAGACTGGCTAAGGTTTCCACAGAAAGGATAATATTCTGTAGGATCACATATGTTGTTCAGGAGGGTAAAAGACCAGCTCTGGAGCATTTCTGTTCAGCTCAAATACAGCATGCTCTGCTCACTTGTGTGTTTGAGTTACTTCTGAACACCTCTGCTGATGTTCCTGCAAAACATTCCTTTTTCTTGTGGCTGATAGTCTAGATGGGCTACTTTGCTAATAAATCCATCTGATTACCATATGCAGGCACAAGACAGGGATGGCAGGAGGATCAGTGACTCTAGGACAGATGGGCCTCTGAGAGGAAGACTCTTAAGAGTAACCATGCTTAGGGAGAGGTTTTTCAGACTTATTTTGAGATGGCCTTTGACAAATCTCATTCAACAGAGCACTGTTTGCTTATTGAACTTATGGCTGGGTGTTTCAGTCTGAGAGAGGAAGGTCTCACTTTCCGTACGTTCTTCCTTTGCTTTTCCGCTGGGCACTGTATCCTCTGGGAAAGAGCTGAGGAGCTGTGCATGCAAGATTGACCTGTGGGGCTGATGATGCTGGTGTAAAGCATCTTACATACTATCAGGCAGTGAAAGAACCCTTCCTTCATATTGTCCCAAAGGCCAAATCTACCCTTTGCCGGAGGGATGACATTGCACATAAACCAAACTGTGATTGTCTCCTTTACCCTTCACGTAGCGAGCTGGGGGAAGGGAAGAAGTCTTGGTGATTTGATCCCTAGAAACCTCCCTCTAATGGTATAGTGTGGCACAGATCCAGACGTAGAAACAACTGAGCTTCTGGGAACTGGCTGAAATTTGCTTTTCCCTGCCTCCACTAATGGCATTCCCATTACTGGAGTATTCTGGAACTCCTAGACCTGGCCTCTTGTTTCCCTGTCAGAACCAGGATGGAGGACCTTCCCCTATCCAGAGAGATGGCAAGGCTGTACCCTTAGTGCTGGGAAGCAGCAGGAGCAGAACTCTATAGGACTTGGTAGCCCAGGAGCAATCGACTACTTCTCTGTCACTTTTGGAGGTGCTTGGGAAGAACATGGCCAACATCAGCCTGGCTGGGACTCTCTCTCATGGTCTTCACTCTGGCAAGCTTTTAGTAGGGCCCGTAGGTGACACCATGCTTGTTGCATGGAGCTGCTACTTTTGGAGGGAGTCGGCAAGGAAAAGATTTAATGACCTGTCTCTGCTGTGAGCTCACCAGATTTGCACAAACTCCCAGGAGCTTTGGGTTTTGCTGGGGAGGTGGTGGAGGCGTTCTCAAAAGGTTGTACTCACTACAGATGGGCTGATTTCAGGAGCCTACAGCCCTCTGCTAAAGAGAAGGCCAAAGACAGAGATTTGCTGGACATGGGGAAGAGCAAGGGTTAAGATTAAGAGAGGAGGTAGCCAAGAATCTGTCAAAGCAGGGATATTCAGCAGGATTTTCTGTGTCCTTCAGTTTGACTTGGGCTAATAAGGTGACTTCTAAAGACTGCCAGGGGAGGTTTAGGTTGGATATTAGGAAGAAATTCTTTACAGAGAGGGTAATCAGACATCAGAATGGGCTGCCCAGGGAGGGGTGGAGTCACCGTCCCTGGAGGTTTTTAAGATGAGCCTGGATGTGGCATCAGTGCCATGGACTGGGAACCACAGCAGAGTTGGATCAAGGGTTGGACTTGATGATCTCAGAGGTCTTTTCCAACCCACTTGATTCTATGATTCCATGATTCATCCAGCAGGGGAGGTACCTGTGCTGTGAAGTCCTTGGTTTTGGAGATAAATATCAAATTGGAGATCCCAAAAGTCTGATGGGTGTAATAATAAATGTTTTAGATTCCCCATCAAGTGCTTTAATTTTGGGCAGTTACAGTGCTCCACAGGCAGGGAATATCGGTCATTTCCTCTCCTCCCAAGGAACATATCAGATAGAGAAGAGACAGAAGGGAAATTTCCATGCACAAGAAATTGAGGGTCTGAAAAAAGAGTTTTCTGGAAGTCCTAGGCATAGCAACACTCTAGAGAATTGTCTGTGGGGGAAGGAGCGGGACAAGAGTCAGTTGACCCATAAAAGGGAAGTTTCCAGGAGCTTTGGGTGTGAGGCCAAACCAACCTGGCAACCTGCAAGGAAAAAGCCAAGTGAAGAATGATGATCCTGGCATGGCTTGCAGCATATGCCTCCTCACAGCAAAGCTAGCTAACTAGCCAGTGTGTTCACTGACCCATTCCCTGTGGCTGCCACCAGGCTTTACAATATGTGGGCTTTACTACAACGATTTGTACCCAACGTTTCTTAAGAAATAATAGGAAGGTTACCATCTTTACACATGCCCAGTTTTTCTTAGTCTTCACCTGACCTCCAAAATTTGCTGTTTCCTTTGTGCCGTTGCAGCTACTTTTCCACCCTTAATTCCAAAAGAAATGGTTGTGACGGTGACTCTGTTTTTCTGAGTAAAACCAGGAAAAAAAAAATGTTTTCCCAGCTGTGTCCAGAAAAGCTGTGCCCAGAAAAGCCAGACACACAGAGGAAAATCCAATAAATGATTAACTCAGTCTTTCCATCTGTAG
>VXAY01005025.1:5731-93597 GCA_013399855.1 Oxyruncus cristatus | reverse complement strand
TTTTTGGTCTCTATTCCCATGCTTTTTTCCGAGCAGTAACTCTTTTGCTTTATTCTTGAACTGAGCCTCTCTTCAGACACTGAACTTTTGTGAAGTCTGCCTTTGAGCAGGGAGAGCAGCTCTGATAGTATCTGCACCCTTTCAGTTTTTCTCTCTCCAGCCTGATTGCTTACTGCGAGCCTGCTCCCGGTAAACACATCCCAAGGTCACTGTAGCCCAGGAGAATGTATGTGGTTGCAGATGCCTAGGAAGTGTTCAGCTTGGAAATTCGTGAGAAGGATGCGATTTCTACGTATATTTGTGGATTTGTATCACTTGAGCTTGTTCACCCTCCTTGTTAGGTCCCTTAGTATTTTAGTTTCTGTGGCATTGCTTTGCAGGGAGGTTGGTGGTTTTGACTACAAACTGTATGAGGAACCACCTCCTGTTTGGTGTGATGCTGAATCCAAACACCTCCTTTTGTTGTGCTCTGGCTGTTGCATTAAAGAAGGTGGTGAATCACCGATTGCTCTTTTTCAGACCCTTTATGATTGCAGGCACCTCTGCCACAGGTCTCTCAGTTGCCTCCTTACTGTAGCTGAAAAGTCTTAGATAAGTTTGTTGTTCCTCTCTGGAATCCAAACTTTTCTGCCGGACAATGGCTATAGGCAGTGTTCTCACACAAGCCCTTTCTTTCCTCCCCCACCTTCTGTCTCTATACACATGTCCCTGCAACCTCTGATAGTTAGGAATTAGTTTAAAATCCAGGCTGAGATCTCTTCCAAAACTTTGGCTAGCATTCAGTTTTGGCAGTTCTAGCTGAGGTTTAGCCATGCAAAAATCCTGTTCTTTGGAGCCTTAATCTGTTTTGCTAATGCTTCAGTTCCAGAATTGCAAACATGTATAGCAGTGTGGGGAGGTGTGAGGAAAACACAAATGTGGTGCATGAGGTCACAGGGAATTAAAAAACTACAAACCTCAGCTAGCAGTCTTTTTTTTTGTGAAGTCCCACAAAAAAAGCACCCGCAGTCTCTCTGTGCTGTCAGATTTCACCAGCCAGCAAGTTTACTTTAACACCAGCTTTCTGAATTTCATCCTGTTACTTAGGAAAGTGATTTAAGGCAAGCTTAACAGAAATAGTCTTTTCAGAGCAATTACTATGACTTGTCAAAAGCAGTGAGCAAAAGCATTGCTACAGAATGATACACAGGAATGACAATGGTGCTTAAAAAAAGGGTTGGTCATGGGTTTTCCATGTGTGACAGCAGAGGCAGATCTCTCTGTGCATGATTCCATAAAAACTTGACCATGGCACTGCAGCTTGACTCATAGGGTACTTTTGCACTGCTGGGAATTTGCTGGAGAAAGTTTTAAATCTGTAGAAGCCTTCTATCCATCATTTCTGCCTTTTTATTTTTATTTTTTCTTTTTGAAGCTAGCTCCCTTACCAGTTAACTGTATTTCTGTCATCTCTAGGGAAACTTCGAGGTGCAGAAGACAAGATGAAGGTACAAGTTTACACTCCTCCAGAGAGGATAAACTCACTGTATTGAGGTTTATGATAGGCTGCCGAGAGGCATTTGGTTTCTTTGCTGCTAGAGATGTTGGTGAAGCAATGAGAATGGAGCAAGCGCAGCCTGGGATTAGAAATGGTCTGGGTGCGGCTGTGAAGTTCTCCATGGAAGACTGTGCTTTACAGGCATCCTGCAAGGCTTTTTTCTGCTTCCTTGAGTAGTGCCAGCTGCTCTGTTGCAGCCACTGCAGCATCTCCCCACTAGCCTCAATGAAACCTCCAGGAAGCACTGTGCTGCCAGTGCAGGGGCTGTTGCCTGCTGGCAGGGAGCTGACATCCAGCAGTGGTGTGGCCAAGGGGGAAGGCACTCAGCTCTGGAAGAGGGAGCTGTGCACATGCAAAGGCGTGTAAAAACTGGGGCTTCCCTGAGGCTTCTTCATGCTATGGCTTAGCGGTGGAGACCCACACCCTAACTGGCCAGTCCCTCCACATTTTCCACTAAGCCTAGAAGAATTCGAGTAATGTTTCTTTCTGGGGACAGAGTGGCTGGGTTTTATTAAGCAAGCTTTCAGGGGTCCCCCCTGAGGATGCTTTGACCTCTCTGTCCCCGCTAACAGCCCTCTGTGAAAGGTTGTTGGACCACTTCCTACTGATGTTTTCCTTTAGCATGAGTGCACTCCTGCTGTCCAGAATTTTGGCTAGCTCTCACTCCCTGAAGACTTGAGCACCCATCCCATTCTGCTGTTTCTCAAGCACGGGTCGCCTGCAAGAATTCAGTCTATTTTGACAGTGGCTGTCCTCTGAGGGAGTCTGAGAAACTCCAAACTGACATTTGCCATTTAATTATCTGCTCCTTTGAAAAACTTCTCCTTATTCGACTTTTTCGAAGAAAACATATGACCTTAAGTGTGAATACTTCAGGAGGGACAGGTTCAAACTGGCTCCCTGTGCTCACACTGACCTGTTCCTTGTCACAGCAGCCATGGACAATGTCATCCCCTTCCACTGAGATGGAGCCTAGCTCTTCTGTCAAGCTCAGCTGCAAATGGTGGTGAGAGGACAAGACTTCGATACTCTCCAATTAATGCTCTCTCTGACATGTATGTATGGAAAAAAAAAAAAAGAAAAAAAGACTCCAAGAAGAAAGCAGTCTGTCCCAGAAAAGGCCCCAGCCAGAACCTCAGTGAAGTTCAGAAGAGGATGCTTCTGTGCTTTTCTTGCATGGAGAAAGGAGAAGCATTTTCTTGGGGCTTTTATGACTCACTATGCTTATCTAAAAACCACTGGGATTTTTGGGAGGGCATTTTGAGGGGAGCTCATGACTGATGCTGAAATGAGAGAGAAACTGTGCTTCAAGAGAGGCAGCAACTCTTGTCAGGGGCCTGCCTAAAGGCACCTCTCAGGGGTGAACTGTGGGAACGGTTTCTTCTTGCAGATGTTGCCCCGCTGCCCCAGTTCGCACACCCAGACAGCAGAGCAGAAGCAGCTGGGCTGACACGTCTGTCCTTGGCAGCTCCCGCGGGAGAAGCAGGAACCCTGGGGTCTTAGCATCCTGCTGCTGTTCAGTTCACTGCTGAGACATGGATTCAGCAACTTTACTTCTTGTGCCAGCCTGAAACCACCATGAGCACCATATCCTGAACAATCTCTGCTCCTTAAGCGAGGAACAGAAAGCCAGCAAGGTGGGACACCTGTAATGACCCATGCCAGTGCCTTCTGCAGGGTCAACAGAAACTGGTCCTGTGTGTTGGCAGGAGGTCTGAGGGGTGAGGGCTGCCAAGTCCAAACTAATGCAGCCTCATAAATGTTATCTAAAATTCACTGAGAGGCAAATGCAGCCGCCCCAACTCCCGACCAAGAACTGTGACGGAGAGAAGTAGGCTTGATCAAACATGTTCAAACAGGCAGAAAGCACTGCAAGAGTGATGCATAAATGGGCAGGAGCTTGGTGCCTCTCTGCCTAGAGCATAATCAGACTGAAAAATGGTGGGTATGTGGCTCATGAGAAATGTATGTACAGCTGGGCTGATTTAAGGGGATTGATGCTCTGAGTGTCTCCCTCTCCAGCAGTGACAAAGACCAGATGCGTCAAAGGTGGTGGTTAAAGCCCTCTGAGGGAAGCAATTATGAAATGAGATGACCTGGATGCAGATTTCTTTGCCCTTGAGCAGAGAGAGAAGGCTTAGGCAGTAGTTTTATATCCCTTTCAATCTTGCTTGTATTTAATCTTTGTTAATGCAGTTTGGAAAGCACCATGAATGTTTGTCCAGGCCTTTTCTGGGATCCTGGTTTCAGGGCATGCTGACCTCTGCAAGGCTTGGGCGAGTGGTGGATCGAAAGAAGAAAAGGGGAGCAAACTCTCTTGATATCAAATGAATGCTCTTAAACTCGAGCTCTGAACTCACAGTGTCTTCATTCTCTCCCTCTCTTGTGTTCTTTTTTTTTTATATTTCTTGTTTGGATGAAGTATAGTAAACTTATCCTTAAGCCTGGATCTGGAGTTTCTTTACACAGTTCCTTTTAGTGCTCCGACAGCCTAAATAGATGTTAAGTTCAGCTGTTCCAATGCACAAGCCAGTATCTGAAATTCTCATCAGTGGTGCTGAGCACTTCTGAAAATCAAGTTATCCCTTTCAGATGCCAAGACAAAGGTCTTGCAGCCTCTCTTTATGCACCTGATTCTGAAAAATGCTGCCCTGTACACTGAAACCCCATTAATCTAACAATTTGTTTCTGCCTGTTACTGGGCAGTGCAGAGGGTGCTATGAACCAGACTCTTCTCCATTGCTTTACGATGAGATACAGGCAAATACAGACCCTTGGAACATGTGTTTGCTGGCAGGGATGCTCACTGCAACAGATGTCTGTGAAGTCTCAAAGAGCAAGGCTGAGGTATGGAAATACTGTGTCCCAAAGGTGCATAGATCAGAAATTCCTGACTGCTCAGGAACTGGACTCTTCTGTTCATTTTATTTTCCATTTCATTCATCCAGGACTGTGATTTGGCACCAGCTACTTTTTAGCCGTCCCATCCCTTCACATCCATATCTGGGTTGGTTGACTTTTTGTCTGGCTCTGTAAGCTACTCCTGTCCAAGCTGTTGCAGACAAGAGCCTTCTCCTGTGTGAGCTCTGGGTCCAGCTATTCCTTTTCTAGCCCTTCCTGCCTCCCTTCCAGTGAATGAATGCAGCCCTGTAAAAGCAGGAGAGACATGGAGGCTTTTTCCAACCTCATTTTGTCATGCTCGTGGTGGTCATCTTTGTGCTAGAAAACTCTTCATCAGTTTCATCACATTTTTCCCAAAGGATCTGGTAGCCTAGTGTTAGCACGTCCATCAACGTACCCAGAGCTCTAGTGATGAGTAGTTGGACCAGTGAATGGTAAATAAATCTGTCCAAGACCCCTGTGCTAGATCTGCTGCCTACTTAGGACAGAGTGGTGGTGCACTAAATCCTGCAGAACTGGTCCAGTGCAGAAAGGTAGGAGTAGAAATGAGTAAAAGGCCAGGAAAACCTGGAGCAAAACCACTCTAGGGCATGGAGCAAGATAGCTATTTGTCAATATGCTTGTGGAATAAAATGTAATTGTTGGAGAGGTGAAGGAATGTATGGATTCCATCCACTGCTGATTAAAGAGCCTTGACCTGTGAATTACATGTCCCGTGTACTTTGAATTTATGTTTGTAGATGACGCTTATCCTAAGGTATTTGACAGAAATGCATAGAAGTTACTGTTGTCCTGGGGGGCAGAGTGTTCTATTTAACTTTTTTTTTTTTAAAGAATATTTTTGTAAGCTAAGGTCTTCAATATGAACCATGCAATGACTTTCTATGCTGCAATGATTGAGTGCCTCAAACATAGAGCATGAATATAAAGTTTACTGAAGAATTTGTGGAGTTAATGATTTATTTCATCTGTCACTTCAAACAGAAGAATGACAGGCTCCGTCTTGCCCAGCTGGGAAGACACAATGCCGACTGCAGATAGTTTCCTTACTACAGTTTATTGTTGGTGCGTGCTTTATCTTGGGCATTTGATTTGTCCCTACCTGTTCAGGAAAGTATTTTGATCTTAGCCTTGCAGCCTTTATCTCCTCTGAGAAACTGGACCTTTACTCTGTCAAACTGCTTCTTACAAGAAGGGACCAGGGTGAAGGTGCTGGTGGGCACCAGACCTGGGTGGGCAGGGGTTGCTCGATTCACCTGTCCATCTGTCCCCGCCCAGGACTAGCCAGCTTTACCACTCTGTGCCTCCTCCCTGCCTCCTGGCCAGATAAGCAGGTTTGACTTGTGTGGTATTGTTATAAAAGCAGGTCGGGCTATTGTCCTGAGCTAGACAGCGGTGGTCAGGCGTGGGCTACCCAGCAGGGACCCTGAGACGGTGCTCGCCACACGTTTGCATCCTTTTTCCCAGTTTCTGATCATTCCTTGCTGTAGCCCTTGTTACTTCCTCCCTTTCTCTGCCCCAGCCTCTCTTCAAAGAAACAGCCTGCCCCATTTATGGTTTTCCCATGGGTCCCAGTTTAGTGACATACATATTCAAATTTGCTATTTCTGATACTATTCCCTTGACATTTTTAACCTTAACTGGTATTACTGATATAGTTGGCCAGTGCTGCTGCCCTTGCAGTGGGTAAGCTGGCTAAAGATATAAGTGGTTGGGTGCTCTGACATCACTGCTTAATACTGAAATGCTTGGGCTCAAAGACAGAGAGGCAAGCTCTTCAAAAGCATTCTTGAGTTGGTGCATGTCTGCTGGGGATGATCTTGGTGGTGGCAGAGTTAAATGAATACTTTGAAAATCCTTCCTGACAGCGCACCTGGAAGGATTTCATGTTCCTGCTGCTGTTTTTTCACTAAAAGGTAGATAAGCTTTGGTTATTTTGACTCTACAGGCAGAAGCACTTGTGTGGGATAATGATGTATCGGCTCATGCCCAGAATGTTGCCAAGGCCAAATATGAATTTTTATTTGGCTTGGAAGAAGAGAAGCCTTCAGAAATGGGTAAGTGCTATTTATTACTATTGTATGCAAAGAAAAAAACCCCAAACTCTCAAGCCACTCTGGAAAGTTTTGCAGAAGCTTCTCCCTTAATGACCCCACGAGGGCTTGCTCTCTGTGCTACGCTGCTCTTCTCCAGACCACAGTGCAAGTACCAGACCAAAGGATCCTGCTGGTTTGGCCTCAGAAAATGACAGTGGTTCCCTGTCTTACACACCCACCTTTCTCTTTGGCTCACCTGGGCCACCTTGATGTGACAGCAGGGACTCATGTGCTGGAGACACACTGGTGGAGGGAATCCCTTCACTTCTCTGCAGCGGAGTCGTTTCAGCCGTGAGTTCTGCAATTGCACATGCTGAAACACGGCCATCCCTGCCTGGAGGTCCTTCCAGGAATGCCCTTCGTGGTCTGCGTGCTGCTCTTCCTACAGCTAGAGGTAGGTAAGATTTTAATTTAGATACTTGAGGTGGTACCTGAACTGCTCTGTCCTCTGTAGTTAGTAATTCAAGAAATCCAGGTGCAATATCTAATGTTACGCCCAAGGATTGGTCTTGTTCCTGTTCTTTTCATGTAAATGTGGGGCATTTTCTACCTTTTCAGAGGCCCAAGCTTAGAAGAAAATAAATGTAGTTATTGTACTATTTCTCTTGCCTCATCATAATTATCAACAATCCCTGCCCTCTTTGCAAAAGCATTTCCTCAGGCTGTTCTCTTTGTACCTTGATCCTTTCTAATTGCAAACTTTCTGGAATGTCACTTTTAATTAAAGAAGACTCCCTTCTTGCCAGAGAAGGGCAGCACTTTGTTCAGAAACAAACCGTATAGGCTCCTCCACTTCAGTAAGAAAAGGGAAAAAAAAAGAAAGGGAAAAAAAAAGGGGGAAAAAAATAGCAGGACTGAAGTCTAGAAAGCGAGTAAACAGTTTCTTCCTGGATTTTGTAAAGTCTGGTCTCCCACTTGGGAAATCCTAATTGCAAGGTGGGAAAAAAAAAAAAAAAATTTGCAAAGGGGAAAAAACCCCAACAAACCCCAAACCACCAAAATTTTAAATTTTAAAACCTCTTTCAAACTGCCACAAAATCTGTATGGGATTATTACATGAATCATGATGACCTCATTTCTCGCTTGGAGAGACACAGTGTGAGAGCACTGTCAGCAGGCATTGGTACATATCCAGGGATCAGCATTAAATAAAAGTATGCTGTGTCTAATAAGTCCAAGTGAATCTGTTGTTGTTACCAGCCAAAACAATTATCACATGTGACGGGTATTCCGAGCTGAGTACTGAGCCCTAAAATAAGGGGTGGCAGAGAGTAAGCCAGATGCATAGACATTTCTGGATCTTCTCCTGTTCCTTTATTAGTGAGAAACTACCATGAGGAGGTAACAATTAGCAAAATGGGAGTGACTTCAAGGGAGAGTTTCCAAATATTTAACAATGGTTAACACATAACATTTTTCAATTGTACCTGAAAACTGGGCGACACCGTGCCTACCACCCAGACTGGCCTCATGCTGTCTCAGACAGATTCCTCCTCCTCCTCCTCCTCCTCCATGGTGTTTTACCACAGTGGATAAATGAGAGTGATGCTTGCCCCTTCTACTTTTCTCTTCAAGTGAGCATGCTTTAACTGCTTACTAGCTGGAGATGAATGAGGAAGGGGTGACTGAGGGCACAGTAGGACAAACCCAGGGCTCTGTGCACCGAATGCTGGCTTTTTTTGATTTGATGTATGTCAAATATGTCATGAAATATGTTTCTGGGGGAAGCAGCTATGCCTGAAAGTCTCTCTGTTCTTCTCTGTGCTAGATGGCAAGGGAAAAAACACCACCAAAACTCCAAACAAACCTGCTACTTTCTAAAGTTGCCTTTAAAAGAAAGAAGACATGCTTTTTAGGGGTCAAAGTATGAAGTATTTTAAGCAAATGAGTGACAGGGGCAGGGCCAGGGGAAATGCTGGTGTTTAAACTTGATCAAGAGAACAACTCGTCACTGTGGGCAGTAACGCTGAACTTTAGTTTATCTAACCCAAAGCAGTTCACCCGTGCCGTGGCTGGCCTCAGAAACAGGACATGACATGTAAGCTGCTGAACGGCTTAATTACTACTGCCTTCTGGTTTATCCTTTCCCTTTCAGCCATAGCCATATTACTGAAGCTCTGCTGGATGCTGTTGAGGGAATACTTTTTTTAACTGAGTACTAAAACACTTGAATCAGACAAGCCAAAGAAGGAAGAATACTTCTGTCTAAGTGGGAGATGGCATACTTTGTTTTTAAGCTCGTGTGCTGATTTTTACCTTCCAGGTTGAAGCCTGTGGTCATTTTCATAGGTGAGAGGAGGGAAAATAAAAGGTTAGATGCCTTTAGAAGCAGTTTTTCATTGGTGATATTCAAGTGCTAATAAAGCTGTCACATAAAAAAATTTTCTCTTCATTTCTTTCCTTTTCTGTCCTCAGTCTGGTTTTGTCTGGGATACTTGTGATCGCTGATGCCCTCGTGCTCTTGCCTTTACTGTCTGGCTCTTCTCCTCTCTTGTCTGTTGCCCATCCTCCTGCCCTGGGTGCCTTAGTCGGAGCAGAAGGAGGTCCAAGCCCCTGGAACCCTCATCTCATTGTGGCAGGGCTCGGGGCCACACATCTCCCTGCAGGTCTTGCTCGTGGGGCTGCTGCTTTCAACTGTGGGAGCAGGGAGGATGTACCAAGTGCAGCCACGTGCCCCCTGCACAGCCTGGCCACCTTCCTTGGCAAAGCCCCAGCCTTCTGCCTTCCAGCTAAAGAAAATGTTTTTAGGAACTGAAATTGGCTGCGTCGGACAAGACTTCTTCTCAGACTCATTGACATAAAGGGTGCTTGTTGAGTATGGAAACATACTCTGCTCTGGAAATGCCACAGAAACAGTGATCTCTATTGAGCAGACTTATCTTTAGGCTTGGGCATGTTACAGTCCTGATTTTTATGACTTTGCAGTTAATATGTTTAAATACCAAAAAGAAAAAAAAAAAAAACACAACAACCCTGGCAGCATGGCTTAGTCCTAAAAAGTGGTTTCTTGGGGAAAACAGTGGGGGATGCTACAAAATAATCCTTAAGTAAACATGAAGGCCAAATACCCCATAATTCCTGTTATATGAGAAAATAAATCCAAGACTGTTGTTAGGAAGAAAATAGCTTCTTAAGATTAATACACAGTCTTTTCTCTGATGCTTCTGGGAGGAGAAAGCTTTCATCCCTCCTGTGTAACAGAGGGTGTAATCTCATCTTTCACAAAAAAGCCCTGTACAAATAGTGCCTGTGTTGCTATGCAAATCTGGTGTTTCCCAACAGCTGCTGGAAGAAGCTTAGTTTTGAATTCCTGGTGAAACAAATAGCTTTTTGGAAAGCCTGTCACTTGCTGTTTTGTGTTCAGTGAGGTGTCATGAGGCAACTGAGCTCATTTAGCAGCTTGCTTCTGCCAAAAGAGATGGTCCCAGGCACACACTGCCACGGATTGTTTCATACTAGTTCTTGTGCTCATCTGTTTGCTTAGCAAGCTCAAGCCAGCAAAAACTGAGTAACAAAAAAACCCCAAACAATGCCAAAAGAACAATTCCAAAAAAAAAAGACTTACTTTCTCCTGGCATTGTGTGCTGAATCGTGTCTGGAAGGGGTCAAACAATGCCACAGCTGACACATGAAAGAAAACCAAACACATACTTTGACTCATGCAACATACCCTTTCCTGAACCCCAAACGTGGAAATCAGTGCTTTTGCTGTAGAATTTCTATAACTTGTTTCAAGAGCGAAGGAAGAACACAATGGCTGCTTTTTTGTACAAGCAAGGCCTTTTCATGGTCTTATGATGCTGACTGAAACAGCCTTAAGAAAATTTCCCTGGTATCTTTGTGTAAAATGAGCCCTCCTGATGTACTAGGTTGTCCTTTGTCTTCTGCCTTGCTTGCTTTCTCTGTGTCACTTCAAGGCGTGCATGTCCAGCTTGCTGCATCCTCTGTGCATTAGACAGTAGCGGCACCTTCCTGATCCTCACTCTAAAAAACTGCCCTTAGACCACAGGCACTCCTGTTACATTGTTGTCATGATAGCCCAGATTGCTGGGTGTAGTCTTGCCCAGTGCTCTGACCGCATCGCTTTCCATTTTGAGGCAACGCCCTCTGTCATTCTTTCACCTCTGGCCCTTTCCAGCCCCAGACAATCCTGAAAGTCTGGGCTCCCTGGTCTGGTATATTCCTCTGCAGCTCTGCTTTCTCTAAAAGGTGCAAAACTGCATTTCTTGAGGGTCAGACGACTGCCTTGATTTTCACTTTCATGTTGCCTAATTACAGTGGAGGATAGGTACATCAGATGTCCTGCAACATTTAACAGGAACACACACAAGGCTGGAATACAGAAACCTCGGACCTGTGGAGCCCTCTCCCCCTTAATTATAACTCCATCATCCTGCTGACATACTTGACTCTCTCAGCCTTTTTGTTGTTGTTGTTTCTAGTGTCCCACTAGATGGGATGTTTTCTGACACACTGAAGACCCACAGGACTTTTTAGATCACAGTGTGTAATCAATAGTTTTCTCATAGATATCCCTGATGTTTGGCACTGCTGGTTGGCAATGATGCAAAAAGAAAGTTAAGTTTTTAAAGTCTCCAGAGGTACTGTATCAACACTTCCCACCTGACTTTGTGCACTGTAAGAAGTGATTGCCTCCCTGGCACCAGTGTGTCCACGGGCTGTGCCAAGCATTCCTCCTTCACTCCAACTTGGAGTAAACCAGGTCATTTCTGGAGAGCAGTGAGCTCTTACAGTGCTGTCAGAAGAGCACTGTCACATCGGACTGTGCACGTGGCAAAATTAATGTTGGTGCAGGAGGACAGGTTGCACTGTGCTCTGCATCTCGGCTGCATGACGGGGAGCTGTCTTGCTGTGTCCCTTTGAACTCCTGAGCCCTGCTTCCTGGGGCTGGGAGAAGCTGAGGCATGCTCTGGAGCCGTCAGGTGTGGTGTGATGGATGTCTGGGTTTCCACTCCCACGGAGAGGAAAACTAAAGGGGCACAAGGCATTATTCTAAGTCCATTGCTCCACAGGAGGAAATTGTATGTCTTGTGACCTGCACTTGAAAGTTGGATAGTTCAAGTTATCATAACCTACAGCTGTGGGGAAGAGATTACCACATCCTTGACTTGGTAAACAACGGAGCTGTTTGAAGGCCAAGGGTTTAGTACAAATAATCATTAAAATATGGGCTGTTTGTTTATTGTTTTTTAAATGTGCAAAATTAAACACTCAGAAGTTAGGAAATGCCGGAGTTAAGCCAGTAACTGCCTCTCAGTCTGTGGCCTGTTCACTGAAGCCGACAGCCCTGCTGATGTGAGCACACAAATATTTGGGGACCCGGTGATGCTGGCAGCCCATCAATGTCTGGCCACATCAGATGCTCTGAGCACACGTGGCACAGGCTGAACTCGGCTGAAGCTGGCAGGGCTCAGCAGCACTTTCCTGGAGGCAGTCAGGCCGTTCCCTTCCACTGGGCAGATGGAAAATGGTGCATCCAGGTCAGTGGGCACAACAGGGGAGGCTCAGCCAGCTGACTTGGCTGTAGGCAGGTACTGTGGGGCACAGCTGCACTTTTGCTTGTCACCATGGCCTCCTCTACTCTCCTTAGCTTCAGCCCCATCGTCTGGTGAGATAAGCAGCAAACCAGCACAAACCCTCCATCATGCTGTAGCCTTGCTTCACTTCTGAAGCTTTCTGAAGGAAATGATGCATGTTAACCTGCTGCTGGAGATGGCTTAATAAGAACATGGAGAAGGCATTTAATTAAAATTATGGGGGTAGATGCAGTTCTGGCCTGTTACCGCACTGAAGAAGCGCAACACGGCGTACCACAAGTATTTTTCCTGTTCACAGTTCACTGCTCTAACAAGTGCCTTCTGCTCTAGACCCCCGCGTTGTTTATTTAACTCTGTCCAGCTTCCTGAGGAAGGGAATCTCATTCACCGTGTGAACTTGCTGAAAAGTTACTATGCACTGTCCAGCTGCATAGCACGTCCTTTAGCAACAAGCACTTGGAGCCTGGGAGACGCACATGTCCCTCTGTGCCCTGTTTTTGTTTTGGGTGCATAAGTTCATATCCAGCTCTTGGAGTGCTTTGAGGACTGCTTAGCGAGCTTACTCTTAGCCTGGTTAATTGGTCCCAAACCCTGAAATGCAGTAAAGAACATCCTTTTCTGCAGATGTGCCTTGTTTCTGGATCTGCAAAAATCCAGAGTTTCTGAAATCTGTGTGTAGTAGTAGTGTGGGATTTTTTTAAGCCATTGTTGCTTGCTCAAAGCGATTTTTTGAGTGTTTTGAGAAGATTCCCTAAAAATACAATATTTTAAATATAGAACATTAATTACAAGTGGATTTAAAGAAGCTGTAAAGCCTTTGTAGATGCTGCAAGTGTGAAAGCAGCTGCGAGTTGTCACTGTTGCAGAAGTTTGTTCTTCAGCTGAAGGCTCTTAGGGAGCTTTTAAAGTAATTCTTGCTGTCACTGTTGTATCTACACTTAGAAAATTACCTGTTAGCTGCTTCCTTTCTAAATCACGGCTGTAGAAAAACAGAAAATTTCTGATTCTTTTTGGCTCTGTCTTTTACATTCTGGGTTTATGACTTTTCCAAACATGTAAGTCTTAAACCAAAGCTTGAGATTCTCGCAGCCACGTTACTCCAGGATGTGGGGCTTTAAAGAAGCAAAGTGCATTGAATATTGTAAGACTCATCCACACTTTTACATTAGGATAAGGAGCCCAGATACTACTCTCTTTGTGTTCCCTCCTGTTCCTGCTCATGCTAACAGCTGTTTCACTCTACCATTTTGCTTCCCAGGGTAATGACTCTTGGGACTGAGCTATCTCACTGACCATCTGTGGCCCATACAGCAATTTGTAGGGGATAATCCCTCTCACTAAATCCTCTCAGCACGTGCTGCATGTTAGTTTTGGACTTTGTCCTGTTTTGAGCTCACCGTAGGCCTGAGAGTTGCTGTGGCAAGGTGCCATCCTTCCTTGCAGCAGGGTGAAAGGTACAGGGCTGTCTGGAGGACTCTTAATTCAGTGCAGTTGGGGTTATGCAAGTGGTCCCAAACCCTGCTTACCACTGGGAATTAGTTAACATCTGTGGGGTAAAAAAAATATGCAACCAAGTCACAGCACTGCTTACATAAGCCTTTCCATCAGGAACAGGGCTAAAACTTGTGCCATTGTAAAAAAAACCCACACAAACACTCAAACACACACACAGTGTCCCATATATTTTACGTGCTGTTTTGTTCAGTGTTTTCTTAATGGGCAGAATCTACGTTCCTAACCTAGAAGCTTTTCATACACTGTTTTTCAAGCCATGACAACTTGGTCATCACGTAACTACCAGACTCCAGCTCTGGGATGGGGCTAGCAGAGAGATTTGTGACAAATTCACCTAGCATGGTCATGACTGTCCTGTGGCAGACTGAAGGTTCAGCCTTTGGTAGCCCAACCCCCCCAGAATTTAGAAAACTGTGCAAGACCAATGATGAGCAGTACTTCTTTGATAACCTCCTCCAGTATGCAGCAACCTGTGGGTGGGGGATTTCCTGAGCGACACAATGTCCCTGGGTGCTTGCAGGGGGATTATTTTCTTCCTTGAACCAGTCAGTTTAATTTCTGGATAACTCTGTGCTGCCAGCTGCCACACCACTCCCTGGCTGTTCAGGCGTTGTGAGTGCAAGGAGCACGCTGCCTGTGCATGCTGCTGGGCTCTGAGTCAAACCTCCCACTAACCACAGCAAGGACTCCCTCTGGTTGTCTCTTTTTGAGGTGAAGAATCTTAGCCAGCATGGGCACTTCTTCTGTGTGGGCTCTGCTATACCTCTGGTCCCCTCTACCTTTCCTGTATCTCTGCTAAGGCACAGAGGCATTGAACCAGGGCATGTTTTTAGACAACTCTGCCCTACCTCTTCCCTCTGTGTCCCTCTCACTTTCACTCAGCTTCCCCATTTCCACCAATTGGTTCTTATGTAGTGCCACTGTAACTTTAGAAGGGATGAAGAACTGGCTCCGCTTCTGCTTTTTGGGGCAAGCCAATGGCCCAAAAACCTGGAGTGGCTGCAAGCTCCAGAAAACCCTGCGCCCAGTCCAGTGTGGACGTTTGCAGTCCAGTCAGAAAAGCACCGTGCTTGCACTGTGTTAATCCCCTGGCTTTGACTACGCCAGCCAGGCAGGACCTATCACGGCATGGGGGATGACATCATTTGGAAAAAGAGCTGCTGCGCGAGGCTGCCAGAGGCTGTGCAGCATCCCTCCCCTCTCACGGGGGCGGCCGCTCCATCTCAGCATGAGCGGGCTACCACTTGGAATAGTTTTAGTGACCCTAAGAAGTTGTAACTTGAGGGAGAGCAGGACAAGGAGATTCGTGTAACCCTCCTCTCTGGCAGGCTGCAATAATGACATAACACCGCAAATCCTGCGATTTATTCATTAAGCCCCGTCACCTAGAGGTTCGTTTCATCTTAACGCATTCATTGCTTTTCACTTGCCCAGATTTGCCCTTTACAAACAGTGGCAAGAGACACCAAGAAAGCACAACTGTTGTGACGCCGCATGCAAGCTCACCCATGCGCTGCTTGCGCTCGGCGCAGGGAGCTGCGGAGAAGTAAAATGCAGGATGACTAGGCTGCTCAGTGAGTGCTTCCAGCTCACTAATGCTGAAATGCCATAAAGCATCCTGCGCTCTGAAATCAGCACATGACTCCCAGCATCGCCATTCCGCCCGGTTCTTCCCTTACGGACGCAGTTACAATAACCGGCAGCTAAGCACAGACGTCTCCCTGGCATGCCGTCAGGCAGCCTTGCTGGAGGAAATGTTTTTTTTCCCCTTGCAAGCTGCCAAGGTGGACTCCTTAGCTCCTGCGATAGACTGAATGAGACTGCAGTTCCCCCATCAGTTTCATAATACTCAGAAAGCATCCATTTACATCATTGTGTGCAGTGCAGGGCACCAGCTGCCAGGAAATTTGAAACTATTTTGATTCCAGTTGACTAGAACAGCAGCAATTGAATTAGCTGGTATCGCTATAGATAAACTGATGATCTGTGCATTTTATTTCTTTGACCAATGGGTAACTGCTGGAGCTACAGTAACCTCTGTGAGTAAGGAGACTGTTCAAGCAAATATATCTAATTTCTCGAGCTAGCTAATATATATATATATATATTGTATAGAGAGAGACACTCACACCATTCTTTTGTAAAATGTACCTGTAACCAAAATGTCTGTCTATGCTTTTAACTTGTGTTTTGCTTCCTAGAATTTCCTTTTATTATGCTGTAGAAAAGCTTGCTTGACATGGAATGGTTATTTACCTATGAAATATCTATGCCTGATTTAAGTCATTAATGCTTTCAACGTCTAGTCTTCAGAAAGGCTGCCAAATGCTGTTACGTTATATTTGCCCCGTCTCAGTTTGCTAGTCACTCACCCCCTCTCTATTTTAGCTTTTTCTCTATCCATTTCTTTCTTTTTTTCCTTCTTTTTTTTTTTCCTTTGTTGAAAGAAGCCACCTTCAATGCAAAGTAGAAATTGGTGTTACCTGAAAGTGTGTGTCCTTTCTTTGTTTGTTTGGTGACGGGTATTTTTTTTCCCTGCGCATCTTCAGTGCAGTCCTTAAATTTTGTTGTTGTCTTTCTAGCCTTGTTTGTAATGCAGTCATATTGGGGGATGGGTTGGACAGGATATGCCAGTAGCTGCAGCAAGACATGATGCTGTGGTGGTGGATGGGAATAAGGGAGGAGTTTCCCTTAAAGAGCTCAAGCTCCTCTAAGCTCTGGTACCTGACATAGCTCTCTGAGCAAAGGGAAAGGCTTTGCAGTTTAGAAGTAGGGGGCACTTGGTCGTGATTTACCTCAAAAAGTGGAGGCCTTGGTAGTCATGTGCATGGTGGTACCCAACGTAATGTAGAGAGAATGCTGCTTTGGTGCCATATGTGAGGTTTTTTTTCAATCAGACAGAAAATTAGGCAATATTCCCGCAGTATGCCATGAAGGTAAGAATCCCACTGACTTGTGCTCACATAGAGCAGCAGCAGCAGCAGCAGCAGCAGCAGCAGTCCTTCCAGAGCAGGGCTGCTGACATCTCACTGTAGAAAACAGCTTGAATTTCTGCTGTGAAAGTTCTGCTCTCTTGCCCAAAGGGAACACAGTTTGCAGGTGTGGCAGACAGGAGTACCTATGAGCACTCTCCCTCCTCCTGCCCATCTCTCCATGCCCACATGTGCGTGTATGTGTTCTGTATGTGTTCCTCTTCTGGAGTCTGCCAGGGGGTAAAGTTTGCTTGGGATGAAGTTCAGGAGGAGAAGTAAATCAGAAACTTGCTCAAGACTGCTTACCACCCTCAGCAGTGGCTGTCGGTGGCAGATGGGGACGTGCAGCAGGGCACTTACCATTCACCTCCAGAAATAAGGCTGCTTCTGTTTCCCTCGTGTTGGTTCAGAAGCTAAGACAGCAATTAGCAGAGAAGAGCCTGGCCCCTTGGCAGGGTATGTGTGTGGTGCCTTGTTAGGGCTTGGCCTCTGGAGCACATTGGCTGCCTCCCAGCCCCACAGGAGGCTGGGGACCGACACTCTGGGCTTCCTTCCAACAGGGCAGGGTTGGAGTGAGGCACAGGGCATCCCAGCTCCTGGGGCTCTGTGCATTACCTTTCTTTGGGCAATGCAGCCAAAGAGTGGCCTGGCCTAGCACTGTCCCACAGTGCTGTGGGCATGAGGGTGTCCATGAAGAAGGGTTTATGTCAGCATCTATAGTGACAGGCTCCCTGTCAGCAGTTCTCTCCTAAAAAATCCCATCTCTAGACATCAGACACCTTGCTAGTACTGAGAGAGCATCAAGCACTAAGGTCGCTGCATTAGAGCAGTTCCAGGGTTGTGAGATGGGGAAGCTGGGCCTTTTGCTGGCTTGGGTTTAGCCTGGTGCAGGTGTTGAAATGTCGCAACCATGAAGCAGTAATCTCATATGTGAATCCTGGTGGAGGTGTCCCCCAGTGGCAACCTAGTGCCTGTGCTATGAAAAGGGTGGGCTTGGGATGCACCAAGCACTGTGTGGCTGAGCTTTGTGCAAAAGGGGGCTGTTTGTTTGGTGCTTTGGGCGGTTGGAAAAAATTCCGTGGGTGCACCCACATCTGTGTGTTGGAAACCCTGCCATCAAGGCAGTCTGGTGATGCAGCTGTGGGCATCCTTGCTCCTTACAGCTCCCTGGGACCCTGCAGGAGAGAAAAGGTCCCTGCTTTTTCTGGTCACTGTCCTCAACAGACAAGTGATCTGGGTGAAACCTGACCCACTGAATTTTTATTATTTAGTAATTAAATCAAAGACATGGAGATGAGATCTGGAGAACCTGTGGGGAAGAGATTGGTTTGGCACAGTCCAAGTCTGTCACTTTGATCCTGCACCACGCACGATGTGTGGTAATTACCCTGTGGCTAGATATACTGGATAGTGAGCTGGCAGGTGTGAGCTTCTGCTTGTCTTTACAAACCACTGGCACATAGGTAGCCACATTAATTCAGTGCTGAGCTTGCATTAAATTATCCTCTCTTTCACCTAGAACTCAGCCTATCATTAACCACAGCTACGTGGCTTTTGCCTCACCCTGTGGCCAGCCTGGCTGGAGTGGAGATGGTGATCAGTTTGCCATGCAGTACCTAGAGGTGCAACTTGAGTGGAAGCAAAGCATCCACATGCACGTTGGTGTCCTGTTTCAGAGCTGTAACCCGGACATTTTTCAGAATAGGTGTTTGGGTCTGGCCACTGTGCTGTTTGATTTAAAGCCCTTTTATACTCCAGGCCAGTTTTTTTTCCCAGATGGATGCAACAAATACAGCAGTTTCTGTTTTGTTTTTGTTTTTGTGGGTTTTTTTTGTTTTTGTTTTGTTTTGTTTTGCTTTTTTTTCCAAGCTCAGTTTCTCTTTGGGCCATGATATAAGGTGGCCAAGTATCTGTCACTGTATGATCCCTGAGGTCCTTCTGAGGACAGACAGTTCTCTGTTACCCCACAACAATGGGAGCCACTGGGTGCTTGGCAGTTTGAAAATGGGACCATCCATTTTTGCTCCTGCATTGTTTACATCAGTTGGAAAAGCAGCACGAGGAAGGGAGGGGTGGTAAGCTTTTTGTGCAGCAGCGTATTTGCTGCAACAGCAAATGTGAACCACTTGGTGTGCATCCACCACTGCAAAATGACCTTCAGCTACCTGAGTTGTTAAAGGAAGTGCTGGCAGAAAGTTGAATTGCTCATTAATTGCTTTGTAATTCAGCTAACTGGTTTTGTCAAGGCTGTGGAACATACGGAGTGTGGCTGATTATCTTACCAGTGTTTCACCTTTAGAAGTGAAAATGACCTAAAAACTTCTTTTTTAAGTAAAACCATCGTGTGTGGTGCATTCTTTGGATGGATGTCAGACTTCTGAATATCTGCTTTCTTCAGCCTCTGCGCCTGGCCTGTGGCCTCAGACTGTTCCTGGGCCACAGGGACCCTTTCTGAAGTGTAGCAGACATTTCTAGCATTCCTTCCTCTGTAGTGCACACTCCCAAAGTAGGGCTGCCCAAAAACTCCAATGTAAAAGGACCAGCTCTGGATAACTGCAGTTGTGACAGTGTTCAGAAGTGAAATAAACTGAACGGTATTTTCCCTGCTGGGCAGAGGGTAGTTACTCTTTTAGGAGAGGGCTGGGAAGAGAGGTCAGGCTTTCTACTTTGTGCATGTGGAAGATAAATCCAGGGTCTCTGTTTTTTTTTGGTTTTTGTTTTTTTTTTTTTCCTTTGCAGGTAGTGGCCGTGGAAGCAGCACTTTGCTTCCTCATACCATCATCAATGAATTTCCAGAGTATGGCACTGTGGAGCCAAGCAGACATGAGCCAACAGCTTCACCGACTCGCCACGCAGAGCCTGTGACACGCCGTCCAGAAAGACGGGACAGTCCCCACCACAACAGGCCCGTTCCTCAGTGTGCAGCTCCTGCAGATAATTCAGGACCTGATGCTGTTGCAGCACAGCTGCACACCCCAGAAGAAGACGTGCAACCTGCGGGTAACCTGCCAGAGATTATGAAAATCTCTCAACGTTTAGAAGCAACAAAGGTGCAAGAGAGAGCAAATACTTCTCTCGATTCAGAGACGCAAATGGAAAAAAAGAGTGTTACTGGCAGCCAAAATGTGCAGGCAGCCAGAGAACCAGTTCCAGGAGGCCAAGAAAAACTCTCAGACATGCCTCCTCCTTCTGAACGAACAGCTGAGGAAAAAAAGCATTTGGTTGTAGAGGAAGATCTGGCTGCAATATGGACTGGAGAAAAGCAGTCCGAGTCCTTGCAAGCCATTAGTAAGAAAGCTGAGGAGGTCCACGCAGTGCAGGAACAAAGCTGCCACAGACCATCTGTGACAAACCAGGAAGCAGCCAGGAGAGTGGAGGGGTGGGCATGTTCTGAGGAGTTTTCAGGGTACAGTCAAGGTAAAATCCAAATTGGTCCTGAGAGGAGGCTCACTAAAGAGGCAGCTGTGAGTAAACATGTAGAATTCCAAGGGGTGGAGATTTTATGGCTGCAGAAAGCTGAGGAGCAGAGAAGAAGGAAGCACTCACTGGTGGACTCTTTGTCTGTGGAGAGGAAGGCATTCTCCAAAACATGCAGCCACCCTGCATCACCAATGGTCTCTCCAGGCCTGATCTCCTCTCCAGACAGCGCATGGAGTGAGGTCTGTGAGGACCCAAGGCTGGGGCCCACTGCATCTGGAGCTGCTCCTCGAGCACCACCCAGTGAAAGCGAGAAGGATGAAGTCTCCATGAAGGACAGGAAGAACCGTGGCGAGGAGGAGGCGCCTGTGCTAGTGAGAGGCCAGTGCAGGTGAGATCGTGCTTGGAGGGGTGCAGGCATCAGCTGGTGTTTCTCTTGGCCTAAGCACATGGCCTGTGCCTACCTCTTTAGCAGCTAATGAGAAACTACAAATGTTTGTCTGCTGCCTTCAGTGTGGTGTCTGTGTCAGTGATTCCTGTCTGGTGGTGGTGGTGGCTAGGTGCATGAAGTTCAGACTGAACCCCCTTGCTGAAGTTTCCATCTCAGGTTTTGAAACATAAACATGTCTTGGTATTTGCACAGTGATGTCTGTGTGAGGAGGCATCTGTAGCAGGTGTAGTTGGGATCCAGAAATGGCATGTAATTAAATAAGGCAGCATACAGGCCTGCCCATATGCGCCTGGCCAGATTCTCAGATTTCAGGAAGAGTTTGTGCACGAACAATGTGAGCACCTCTGAGAGGTCAGATAATAAAGACATTTTATCCAGGGCCTGGTAGATCATAAGAGTAAATCCTGTGATGTCCTTTATCTATCTGTCTATCATCTATCTATCTATCTATCTGTCTATCTATCTATCTATCTATCTATCTATCTATCTATCTATCTATCTATCTATCTATCTGTGTCTGTCTGTCTGTCTATCTATCTATCTTTATAGAATTTTATCTATACATACTGCAAAAAGTGTGCTCTGCTTTTTATGAGAGCATCGTGATTTGCTTGATTTTCTTTCCTGATGCACATCTGTGACAAAAATGGTGTGGTCTGAGCAGACCAGGCCTGCTCTGACCTGTCAAGCTGTTTGCTAATGAGACAACAGGATCTCAGCAAGGGATACTCTCATGACTCTGCACCTTAGCATATATGGAGTTTTGCTTTGGCTAGTGCATGGGATTACTCAGTTTTGCAGTCCTAACCTCTGGCACGTGACGTGATGAGCCCCACTGTATTTGGTGCAGCAGAGAAGAAAACTCTTTGCAGGGGGATGCTGCACCTTCCCCTGTACATCAGCAAGCAGGGTGTATTCTCCTTTCAAATCTGGTTCTCCTGGCTCCATGTGTTTAATTGCACTTGCTTCCCCTTTGCATTTTGGAGTGATTTCCTTCAGCATTTTGCTGAAGACCCCAGTCCTAGGACTGCAGAGCTAGCAAACTATCCTTCAGGGGCAGAGGCTCTGTCTGAGTACACATCTCCAACATGTGCAGCCTCTGGCATGGCACTGATGTTAGGACATACCTTATGTGTATGTGAGTGCATTTTCTCCTTTGTGCATAAGCAGGGGATTTTATCTGTTGGACAATATTAGGTTGTCCTCCAGCCCCCTTTTTCACCCAGAAGATTGTTTCTTTTTATGTCCCCAGAGAGGGAGATGGTGCCAATCATAAACACAGGTGGTGGAAGGAGAAACTAGCCTTTTACCTGCAGTGCCCTCTCCTGCACAAAGCTGCACTGACCTTTCTGTTCACAAAGGTGGAAGGCGAGAAGGTTCAACCAGAAGTCTTAAACCTTGCCCCCAAGCTGAACTGAGCTGTTTCTGGTTGATTTTCAGGATGGTGGAGGAGGTCGAAGCAGCCGCAGGAGGATATGAAGATTTCCTTGGGCAGAGGCACTCCGACGTCTCCACTGATGTGTACAGCTCACAGTTCGAAAACATCCTAGACAATGCATCTTTGTACTACAGCGCAGAGTCGCTGGAGACGTTGTACTCGGAGCCCGACAGCTACTTCAGCTTTGAGATGCCACTCACTCCCATGATCCAGCAGCGCATGAAGGAGGGTGGACAGTTTTTAGATCAGACATCAGCCTTGGGGCAGCCAGATGTCCCTGACAGGGAGGTGAAGGGATGTGGTGAAGGCATCGCCAATGGCTTAAGGGATACAAGCAAAACGCTCTTCAGAGGAGATGTCACAGAAGTCCCTCATCTGGAAAGGTAAAAGCAATGGGTGAGCTTTCTGTGTGCCTGCTGATTTTTCCCCAGTCTCTGTTTACTTCAGTGTACTGTTGGAGACTGTAGTTTTGCATCTTTCAACACTACAGGGAATTCTACAGGGAATAATTTCCAGTGTGATAGAGTGAGCTGCAGGAGAGAAGGGAGCCATCCAAACCTGCCACTCATTAGAAAAGTGCAAATTTACTATATGAAGGTTTATTGGTGACACTTGTGTTGATAAAAGTCTGCCTGGTATTGTCACATCTCTGGGACCTGTCCCTGGAGGAGTTAGTTATTGGTCACAGATGAACCTTGTTCAGCTCCGATTTCTGCCTGAATTAATCAGCAAGAATTTTAGGGGCACTAACACTCTATGCACACAGATGAGTTGTCCAAATGCAGTTTGGGATTTGGGTGTAAAAGGTGTGGCTCTTGGTATAGCTTTTCGTATCTTGAGGTCAGCAGGAATTTTGAGCGTTACTTCAGCTGGGATGAGGTTTTGCTCCCACCACAATCACGGGACTAGAGGCTGTTAGCTGTGGCTTTGATTTGTGCACTGGTTACTTATTGAGAGAGGAGGCAGTGTTGCAAAAATGTTAATAATTTCCGTTTAGGTGAAGGGAGAGATAAGAAAACCTATTAAAAGAAAGAGTCATGTGAGAAGCAAAAAGTAGGTTGAAAATACTGTACAATTGTACAAACTCACTCTGAGCAAACTTTCCTCATGTGCTGTCAGAGAGGGTGGGGAGAGTGAAAGGCAGTCACAGACAAAGTGGGAGGTTGTGTCAAAAGCAATAATCTGCAGAGTGGTGAGGGTGCCACTCATCTGTAAAGGATGAGGGACCTTGTGAATAACAAAGATGCCTCTGGTTTCTATCCTCCAGGGACGGGATGTTATCTAAGATCCTTCGGCTCCTGGGAGTCACCAGTGGGAGATCCTTTATCTGTTTTATTACTTTTGCGCTAGCATGCAAGAAGTCCTTTAAGCAGAAGTAGTTTTGTTAACGTTATGGATTAAGGTCCAGTTTGCTCTTAAACCAACAGGCAGAAGGAATTAGAAGTTAAAAATATTTTTTCATCAATCCTACAGTAAAAATGGTGCTTAAATTTTGTGCATGCATGGTGACAATAGGCAATAAGTGACTGCTAATCTGCAATAACCTTTATGAAGCCAGAAGCTGAGGTCAGTCCTGGCACTTGCAGCTCCTTACTTACACCAAAACGAGGGACAAAAAACTGGGCAGTGGAGGACAAGTAGCACATCAGACCCTGATTCTGTTACCCCGTTGTTGCAGAACCTAACATCTAGAAGATATTGTCAAGTAAGACCCTTATTGGCTCATCAAGACAAAAGTTACCACAAAGACAAGGTGTACTTAGGTGAGTCACATTAGGTGCGTGGCTAATGTAGATTTCACTAGGATTAAATTTTAGTTTAAATTTGCAGCCATACTGATAAACCAACAGAGGGTTTTTAAATTCTTGTTTTCTTCCTCCCCTTAACAACAACAACCAACCAACGAAACAAACAAAAAACCCAAAGAAGTGTCCCCAGCAGCAGGTTTGTTCGGAAGCTGTGCTGGTGTGGTCTGCAGGCTCTGTTAGGGACAAGCCTCGAGGGCACACTTGAGGTAGGTAGGGGCCAATAAAGCTGCTTCAGCAGTATGGCCAGTCATGGATACGGCCAACAGAGTAATCCTTCCCTGATAGCCAACACCACCCCTCCCTGCCCAGTGTTCTGAATATCATGTCGTATCGCACCAGGTGTGTATGTTGGGTCGTGCAGGTGACTGACAGGTCGTGTGTGCTGTTCTGTTGGAACCAGCGAGGAACCGCGGTGTTACAGCTCCTGAGTGAGAAGCACTGTGTTCGTGCTGGGGGTGGCGCGGCATTTATTCGCCGAGGGGTCAAGACGGTGTGTCGTGGTGACGCTCAGGTGAACCAGAAACAGCCTCTGGAGCGGTGTCCGCTCAGGGAGTTCGCGGGCGCGGTTGTGTTGCCTGAAGCAGTGCGAGACTCGTTTGAGCCCACGTGTGCCATACGTGTATGGCAGGCTCTGCGGCACCTCTGCCTCCTGCTGAAGTTCTCCTTTCCGGCGGTGCCGTGAGCCGGCGGTCGTGCCCGGGGCCGCAGTTCCTCACCCGTAGCGCCTGCCTGGCGCTGCGGAGCGACGCGGGGCACCCACCGCAGCGGTCCAGCCCTCCCGCAGGAGGAGGGGGAGGAGGAGGAGGAGGAGGAGGAGGAGGCGGCGGGGCAGCCAAGCCCTCCGCCCCGCCGTGGCTGGCCCCGCGCTGCCTGCCCGCTGCCCGCCTCCCCCCGAGGGTTCCCCGGCTCCCCCCGCTCTCAGCCCCGGCTCCGGAGGGCGGTGCCGGCCGGAGAGCGGCGGGAGGAGCCCTTCCCGTAGGGGTGGGGGAAGCTGTGGGGTCTCAGCATGTGGNCGGGGTGCGGGGGTGGGGGTGTCGGGAGCGAAGCAAGGCAGTGTGGCAGTGCGGGACAGCAAGGAGCACGAGCCCCATCTCTTCCAGAAACGGCGCTGCCAACCCGAGAGGGAGCAAAAACGGAAACCAAAACCATGGCAGTGCCCCGTGCCGTGGTATTTTGGTGACATGAAAAGTGTGTGGGGACGGAGCGTGCTTCCAGGTGCCAGCGCCGGTTTATGGGGGAACGGTGTGAAACACGTGCAGCCCTTTCCCGGGCCAGTGCAGAAGGGGACGGCGGATGTGAGAGCAGAGAGCTGGTGCTTTGACACCTGGAAAGCTGCAAACCGCGTGCCATTTAGGGAGAGCGTGGGCTCCCCGTGGCCGTGCCCTCCTGACAGCAGGTAGCTGAGCACCACGGCCCCTTTGGCACCTGTCCGGAGGGACCCAGTGCGGAGCTGACACGCAGACCCTGGGCGGAGTGAGGTTCTGATGCGTAAGGGCAAGGAAACCTGGTCTTAATGAATAAGCGGGAGGGTAACATCCTTCTCGGCTCTTAGGAAATCGCTGGCTTTGGGAGGGGTCAGCTCTGGTATGTGAAGGCCGGTCACATGCCTTCAGAACTGAAGAAAAAAAAAAAAAGGGAGGAAAAAAGTATTAGAGGCTTGCGGGCTGCAAGTTCCTATGGCTCCTGGGTGTCTGGAGATTCCATCCCTGCTGTCCTCCCCGTCAGCTGCTGGCCGTGGTTAAACGCAGTAAGTCCTGGCGGGAGCTGTACGAGGGACCTGCTTGCTCTGACAGCCACCCCCGGCGCTTCCTTAGGGCAGGGGGATGTCAGCTGGCCCCTGCCTCTTCCTGAATGGCTTGCTTTTGCAAGTAGTCCTTTCCTGGCACAGCTTAGGTGCCCTTTGTGCCTGGCCAGTGGAGGAGGGATGGTTGGGGGAGAAGGATGTGCAGCTTGTCTTCCTTTGGGAATAGTGACAGCTCTTTGTGTCCTTGGGGGGGGGCCTTAATCTCTTTCGTAGGTAATGGTCATTCCTCTGGGGGGAAAAGCCCCAGATCTCTGGAGCTGCAGTAGTCCTAAATTTCCACAGGGGGAGGTGGGAGGACTGGGGGAGGAGGGGTAGTGTGTGAGGTGTGAGAGCTAAGGGACAGCTTTGCTGTGTGTCGGGGCGCCATGGGATCCTCCTGAAGTGTGCTGAGGCACATGTTGCCAGTGTAAAGAAGCCTTGTAGTGGCAATAAAGACATTGCACTTGGGCTGTGCTTGGTGCCCTTGTCTCTGCCTTCCAGAGGCATGCAGTCCCCACTGTTGCACCCATGCCCCAGGTGCTGCACTCCTCCCTCCCTTCTCCTGCCAGAGGGCTGTGTTAAGACAGAGCAAGGCTCAGCTTTCCTGCGTGGGAGCTTGTTCTTACTCTCAGAGGGAATAAGAGGTGTAACCATTTATACCTAGTCAGAGTGGGGTGAAGGGGATGTATTTCCAAGGTAAGAGATACCAGAGGAAAAAGTGAGTTACCTTTGTATGTACCTATGTATGAAGCATCAGTGTAACTAGATGTGAAGTATGAAATTCTTTCTATGATGATCTCCATCATTCCACTTTCAGACTGTAAAGACAGAATTTCTTCTAGTAATTCCTCTTACTTTGCTCTTTAGAGCAGGCTTTCCATTCCCTCTCCCCTTGTACAATAGAGTCAGAAAAAGAAATTTAAAAAAAAAACAAACAAACACCACCAATCTAAAACACTTAAGGAATTTCTTTTCCTGAGTTGGGAAGGTGTGGTCTCTTTTTGTAGGATGTTGCCCAAGATTTTTCTGAATCCAGAGAGAAAATAAAAAAAATCTGTATTGCAGCTCCTAATCCTCAAAAATGCTAAATATTTTCCACCTGCCATCATCTTCAAAGAACTGCTGGCGCTCAGCAAATTCTGCAAGTCCTGTTATTTTTTTCCCTCTGGAGTTGCAAATACAAATTTAGTCACATATGTGTTCAAGGGGGGAAGAAAACAAACTCCTTAAAGCAATCTGGTGATTCTCAGAATAAAAGCACAAGAACATAGACTGCAGTTCCCAAGGGTGCCAGGTTACTTTTAATTGTTGGGGCCTCTTATAGGAGTTCCTGTGATGGTTTTATTTCTTCTGCATATGGATCATTTCCAGCAGTTTCTTAGTTAGCACTCTACCCATTCTTTCTTTGAGACAATAAACTTTGTTGACAAATAAACCCAGTTTTGATTCCTTTCTCCAGGTTGACTCTCTAAGTCTCCTCCCAGTTTATCAGTGTCCTGCATGCCATTTATAATGCTGGTTTTCAGTGTGTACACTGGTATTTTTGTCCAAGGTAGCCTGTATATGATTTTTTAATGTAGATATGAGACTCAGTACTTAGATATCCAACATGTAATCTTCATACATTCATTTTGTTGGTCTGTTCAACTGCAATCTGGTACAGCTTCGTTCCCCTTTGAAGATTCAGCCTGTGACCTGGTTGAATTTTTTCACTTGGTATGAAATCTGCCGAGATCCCTGGGTTCCTAAGCGGACGGTTTTCAGACGTGCCTCAGCTCATGACAGACTTTGGACCCTGGAGACACAGGACTTTTAGAAGGTGGTATTTCATAGTTGCTGCCAACCATGTGCCCAGGATAAGGAAACTTATTCAGAGGAATGCCATTGGTTGTTGTCCTAGAAGACCGAATGTATCAGATGCATCTGCAGCTGGTGAGCAAGCAAACAAGTGCTGGAGCCCATTTGCTGGCACGTCTGTCAGTTCCTGAGCCACTACTAAGCACCATGTGCTGGCATGGGTATGTTGAATCCAGGTACAGATGAAGTGGCACAGTTCACAGGGGCAAATTTCTGACACCACTGGCAGTTCGACAGCTGAGGATTTGCCCCACTGTTTTACAGCACAGTAACTTCAAAAATGTTAAGCCACACTGTTCACCTTGGTATTCCCTGCAGGAAGGTGGCACCACTTTATCAGGGCTCCGGAGAGATATGTACAGAGATTGCCTTTGCTCTGTCTACTGAGATGCTTGCAATGCCAGTTTAGTGAGAGTTTATAAAGCTGCTCTAGTTCCTAAATAAACTGTTGTTTTAGAGAAAAAAAAGGCTGCTGACTTTTTGCCTCTTCAGTTCCCAGCCTCCTCTGAAAAATTAAACAAACAAAACAAGAGTCCAGGAGCTGACAGAGGCAGAAAAGAGAAAGAAAAAAAAAAGTGAAGCAGCTGATCAGTTCTCTACACAAAGCGCCTCAGTATAGAGCTGTCAGCAGCTCAGCTTCTAAGCTGGCATCTGTTGGCATGTCTCCATTAAAGTCAAAGCCATTTAGGTCAGGAAGCCTTGATTCACCAAAACCGAGGCATCTCTGCCAACTCCGAGCCGGTCCCAAAGTGCAGCAGTGTCTCGTCCATTAGCCACGACTGGCTGCTAGTCAGGCTTCCCTCCATGTTATTGCTGGTTAAGTCTCTTCTTCCTCTGTCTGTCTGTTGGGATAGAGAGAGACAGAGCCTGGCAGCTGGCAGGGCGGCGTAGAGGCACGTATAGCTTCGGATGTGATGCTGGAGCAGCGGTGGAGAAGAACAGGGCGCACAGCCTGCAGACTCCTTGCTAGCACAGCTGGTGAGCTGTGGGTTGTTTGGGGTTGCTTTTTCTTTACTGGGGAACTCTGTCTTTTGTTATCATTCACTACTCTTGTTTTGAGGACAGGTGGTTCATTTTGCTGCATGGTCTCAGTGTAAAGCTCCTGTGTGATACCGGTGCCAGTGCTGAAGTGCTCCGTCTGCACATCTTTACACCAAAAGGTGTAAACACCTGTATTTTTATGCATCTATTTGGCTCCCTGTTGGGGAGGACCAGCTGCCCCATTAATATGCACTCACTGGGCCAGTCTGTAAACAGTTAAACCGAGCCCAAGCGAGGGGGGAAGTACTCTGTGGCTTCCCAATTTTACTTCTGTCCTGTAGGACCCTGCGGGAGCCTCAGGGGGAAAGGTCATGCTGGTGCTGAGCACAGGGATGGCTCTTGATGCCTGGAGCAGGTGGGCTTGGAGGGGAGAGCCTGAGGGTTGCCGAAACACTGAAACTGAGTGTTTTCTGAGCAATGTCGTGGGTGTGCAGTGCATTTTTATTGATCTCTATTTTGTTTATATTTGGGGGCACATGGGACAGATCCTGAGCGTGGGACAATTGTGGTGCATTCAGGAGACCAATCTGCGTGTCTGTGTATCTGTCAGAAATATCCATTGCAGGGGGAGCCCTTGGATACCCTCTGTGGCAAAGGCCAGGTTTTCACTTACTAAACACGGTGTCATGAATGGGGTGAGAGTCCCTTTATGACCGCTAACCCTCACCATAACGATGTAAGGAGCCTGAGGTCAAAAGGGAATCAAACCTCAAGTATTTTTAGCAAGACATTTGTACTTCAGGCACTGGGCCAGCGTGTCTGTGTAATGAAGGACACGCTGTCTCTTGGAAGGACTGTGGTCCTGTCCCTGCATATGGCAGGACTTCTTGTCCTCACGCTGTGATCCTGTAATGACAACGATTGCATTTACTGTATGCAGCCCTACCAGAAATGGAATTTTCTGAATGCTCTAGCTCTTGCCTCCCTTTTTGATGATTGGCAGGAATTTTTCTAACCAAAGAAAAAGGCACATGATTACAGGAAGCAAGAGGTTATTTTTAAGCAGCAGTGTGCGTTTCAGCCCCTGAATTGACTTTGCATATGTGTTTTATTGATAATCATTAGGAGATTGAAGGGCTTGTTACTTTTAACTTTTCTCCTCTCTGTGTGCCGTGACAAGGCTGAGGTACTTTTTAATGGATGCTTGGTGGTTACTCTGGGTTGTGGAAGCAGTCCTCTCTTCGTGTGTCTTGGCTGGTGCTGTGCTCTTGAGACCCCCACTGAACTGAGTTGCAGCAAAGTGCAGCTGTGTCAATCCTCAAAGAGGGATCTACTTCAAAGCACGTCTTTGAAGAGAATCCATATGTAGGACTTCAAAGCTGATTAAACCATTTGGAGTAACATAGCACACTGAGTCATCTGCTAGGAAAGGGCATTATTTGTATTTTTATTATTTTTCTCCCCTTCCTACAGTTGTTTCTTGGAAGAGCCCTGGAGCTGAAGGTAACTGGCAAGGTAAATCGTTGCTTGAAGTGCTTTTGTGCTTGCTCTCTCCTGACCCCGAAGAAGCTGGTTTGGAGCTGCAGTAAAGCTGCAGCAGAGCCGTTCCCAGCCCATTTGTGTGTGGTCGGGTCATTTGTAGCAGGAACTGACTCATCACATCCCACTGCTGACGGGATTTCTTCGCTTTCTCCAGTGAGGCTACTCCTTTCAGAGCCAGGCTGTTCAAGCACAGCTTTTCAGCTCCCTTGAAAAAAAATTAAGCCTGTGCTGCTGCTTATTTCTGGTTGGCTCTGAAATGTGGAAGCGTGTCAGTGACTGAACGTCCACATCTGCCTTTTCGATGTCTCTGCTATTCTTTGAGGTGAGAGCCGCTTCTAGAGGGGCTGTTGAATTAGAAATAGAGCCAGAATTGATGGTTATGGTTGAGGGAATTCCCTTCTGTTTCAGAACCAGGAGGAGAAGACTTGAAGTAGAGGCATTTAGAATAACAGGACCAGCACTGTGCTTCAGAGGGTGATTATCAGCTCCATTGTGGCTCCTCAGTGGATGCTGTACCCCTGCCGAAAACAACATTAGTTCTGGCTGTACCTTCAGCATGCCAGAATGCTTCCCCACCCTTCCTTACTTCTAATCGTTGCTGTATTTGCCTGACACAGCCTGCCTTGGAGTAGAGATGTTAAAGGCATGCACATTTGTTTAAGAAAATTGGTTTTCCTCCTGTGTTCTCCTTCTCTCTTTCCAAAAAGACTGTGAAAGTCACAGGCTTGTCTTATCCAGGCTCCTTGTGCAATCTGTGCACCCAGTGTACTCCCTCCAGAAGTGCATTCCAGATGAATTAGTGTTCCCTGGGGAAGGAACAAGTGCATCCAGGGGAGTCCATGTACCACAGAGCATATGCTGTGCATCAGTCTGGTGAACAGGGCAGGCAGTGGCAAGCGGGGACCCCTGATGTGGCTGGGATGAGGGTAGCACTTAGGCTGAGTTGTCACACCCTGCCACTCAGGTGTGACATCACCTCTGAACATCACCTCCTTGTTAGCAGCTGGACCAATGGCTCCGTGGTGGATCAGGGCTCTTACTCCCATGAAGCAAAATGCTGATGTGCTTTTCTTCCTTGGGACAAAGCAAAGAGTTTCTTTTCTCCATGAGTTTGCTGAAAAATGAAGAGCATCTCAAGGTTTTTAAGGCATCTGCAATGGCACATACTGAAACCCAGGTTTCCACTTGCAGCCTAGTTACTGGCCCTGCTCTGTTGTTTTGCTGGAAGTTGCAGCCATTCCTCAACTATACATGGCTGTGTAGAGTTTCAGTTTTGGTGAAACCTGGGATGGGAGGCAGGGGGGAGTAAGTGCATCTAGAATATTCTAGAACAGATCAAGTGTGCTAAGTGCTGAACATGGCAAGACTGAGATACCTTGGCTTTGGGAGCTAAATCACTGTAGAACTGGTCAATAACGGAGTAAGTGAAAAAACCAGCATAAAATGTTTCAGGCTCTGCTTATCTGTTACAGGAGAGCTTTATGGAGCTTACAGTGTGCCCATGTCTCATCCAGGAGTGTGGAGCGGTGACTGCTGTTGTTAGAAAGTATTGAATTTACCACAACAGCTGTTTATTGAATTGCTGTGATTTCTGCTGGATGTGGTGGTCACATCCTCTGTGCATTCCCTGTGAACACACAGATGCTTTGACAGAAGGAGCAAGGATGCATCAAGAGTGTGTTGCTGGGGAGGGAAGTATGAAGGTCTAAGGACCTGGTTTCTGGCCACAGCTCATGTGCTACGAGACTGGAGAGATATGGGGATTTTTGTGGCTTGCTTTCTGTTTTCTGATAGCAGAGATTAATATAAGTATCTCTGGATAAATATCAGGAGCCATTACTGTACAGGCAATTACCAGTAATATCACTACAGTCGCTTTTGGCCTTGAGTCTAGGATTAGGTGGAATGTAATCTGTTACATTTTTCAGGCTGCTTTTGTTGGAGTTTTCTCATTATTATGTGATAAAGAGTAAAGCTGCATGGAAAATCCATGTCCAGTCTTGCTCTTCATCACAAAGCCCTTTCTTGGCTCTATTTTGATGGTAATGCTGCTGTGGATTCTTTATGTGTAGAAACTGTAGACTGCAGAAGGGGAGACCTGTATGCAGCCTTGGTTGCTCCTAGCTCCTGGTTAGAGTCTGATATAAGCATCTTACAGGGGGAAGGAAGTATTGCTGAGTTCAGGAGCTGGGTAAACTGAGGCACAGATGGAAAATGGTGCACCTTGAGAGTCTTGAAAATAAGAAGAGATGTCAGCCTTTCCCCTGAGTAACAACCATTGGGCCCCACTAAAATGTCCCGTCCTGAAGACAGCCTGCAGTAGTCATGCACAGGGCATCTGCATTTCCTAATCCCTCAGTGATGTGAGCGCTGAGGCTTCTCACCACCTAAAACACGTGAGAACTCAAGTCTCACTTTAATGTTAAGAATGTGTCATTTCCCCTGAACAAGAGGCTTATATATTATAGACAACATACGTTGTTGATTTGACAGCATTTTGATGCTTGCAAACTAATGAGCTAATTAACTGTCAGAATTTAACTGTTGGAATAACTGAAGGACACATCCCTTGTTCTTTGATACATGTATGGGGACCCCCAGTCAGGATGGAGTTTTAAATAAGGGAGGTTGGAAGACAAGGTTTCTTGTGAAGCCCTGTTGGCTAGTTTTGGTGAGCAGGGTAAAAAGCACACTCTCCTCCCTGCTGGGTGTCCCTCCTTCTCTCCCAGCCACTGCTCTGAGAGGCAAAACAGAAGCTGGGGGCTGCCGTACTGTTTATTTCACTAAGTGCCAGATGCTGGCACTTCCGTTCTTTCTAAACTCGTGGTGGTTTGTGGTAACGTTGACTTGTAGTGCACTGGTTCCTAGCAGGGTGCAGATGTTTCTTGTCAGCTTTGGCCATCTTTCAGGGCTATAAATACTGCCTTTAATAAAGAGCAGTGGTGAAAGAGGACTGTGATTTACGAGTTAGGCTCTGTGAGTTGGCATGGCTTTTGAAGCAGCATTTGGACGTGAAAGACTCTGTAGATGTGTTAGCTCACCTGGTTATCCCTTGCTCTTGTCACTTGTTGGAGCTCGGAATTAGAAACCAGTCTTGCGTGATTTGAATGGGCAAGGCCTTGGCTGGGGGCGTGTGTCAGAGGACTCTGGAATTTGCTTTCTTCACAGGTTTGGTGTAGACCAAATTTAGAGAATTTCAGACACTGGCTAGTGATTTTGGAAAGGGATGAGGAGGCATTTGCCGCAACCACAATGTCAGGAGGGGCTTTTTTTCTTTCTTAGGATAGCTGATGGTCAGTGGTGTTAATGCTGTTGGAATTGTATTTACAGTATGAATTCCCTACTAGAGCACTGAGACTTGACCCCCTTTTGTTATGGCACCTTTTTATTTACACTAAAGCAAATGCGAAATTAAATCCCCAGTACTTGCAAAACAGGCCAGATTTTTTTTTTCCCCTGATACTTGATGAAAAAGTTTTAGCCACAGTGTGGATGTGTGATATTTGTAATGTTCTAGTAGCACTGGAAGGATGGAAAGAGATAAAATACTCCTTTCTGTAGGAGCACTGCATACCTCCTTCTCTTAAACCATGGGAAGAAAGGTAAGGCACAGGTCGATGATTTGTGTGGAAGGAGGCATGCAGAATGCCAAATATTTTTATTTTAGGCTCACTTAACCTAAAAGTCTCATCTTTAATGAGTTAGTAAGTGGCTAGCAGATATTTGAGTAAATGGGTAGATAATCGTTGCTGGAGCGCAGCAATAGTTGTTTTAACCATGGCTTGTTAACTCTGAAGATTACAGCGGTGTATGAAGCTGTCGTATGTTGTTTAAAGTGCTATGTATTTGAAGTCATCTTTAACTCATTTCACTCATATCTACCCTTTGCATGACCCCTGCTGACAATTCATTAGCCCTGTGTAAATGGGGTTTTAGTAGAAAAAATTTCTGTGTAGCATTTTTAAAAAAATAGAAATGCCGTCAAGTGCACACACACAGTGCTGAGACTTTGCAAGAGTTTTCATGCCAGTGTCAGAGAAAAGTTTTTCTACAGTTAAAAGCCTACCTGTATGCCAGGCTGTGTATGTGGGGGTGTGCTTTTTGGTGTGGAGGGCTCTTGCCTCCTTGATGGGAGAAGGAAAGCTCACCAGAGCCTTCCTACTATAGTAGTGGTGGGAGGAATCTGTAAATGCATGATTTATCTAAATTGCCCTGGGATTACCATGCTGAACATCCTGACTTTGAGCAGCTGATGAGGGAAATAATTGCCACCACGAGGGAGCAGGGGGAAAGCAAGGAGTTCTCCAGGCACTGGCACTGGCTTGTGTCTCTCATTCCCCAAACTGGGTTCCTTCCTCCGAGTCCTGCTTTTTCTCTCAGTGCCTCCCCATAGGATGCCTGCTTGCTCATGGGCAACACAGAAGCCACTGAGAATTCTGGTGATGCCATTTTAGATTTGGGGGATTGTATTGTTTCCAGGACAACTGGGGAAAAATGAGGAAGGGACTTGTGCTGACTCAGCTTGGAGTAACTGAACACCCTGGCTTAACCACTGCATTTCTCCTGTGAAATGGCTAATGGCTGATTTTTACAGGGGCCTCTTCAAACCAAAGAAGCAGTTGGGTTAAAAAATACTAGTGCAAGAAGCAAATGAAGAGCCAGTGTTCTCAGGTGCAGTTGTAGACTGATAATACCAAACAGCTCTCTCTGAAGTGAGCACAAGTGGTAGACACTTACCACAGTCAGAAGGCCCGTACTTGTCTCACTGTGTTTAACACTCTTAACTTTGGGTGGCTGCTAAATAAATGTCCCTGTTCTACACTGCTCCTTCAGTGAATTTGCTACATTGTGTAATCTTTCTTCTGTACTGTTAATTGCCTGCTATCCTAAGAGGAAACCGGAATGTTATCTTACCTTATTTTTCTGTTTTTCATATTCTTTTCACCTCATAGCGATGTTGACCTGCAGAATGTGGTGTTAGACTCCAGTGCTGCCATGGGGAGCAATGAATTTCAGGAGAAGGATGCCACTGGAGCCCTTGGCCACGATCTCAGCAATGGCAGCAGCAGCAATTTGGAAGCAGCCAGGCGCCTGGCTAAGCGCCTCTACCATCTGGACAGATTCAAACGCTCTGATGTGGCAAAGCATTTGGGCAAAAAGTATGTGCCTTTCTCTTTGCTGGTTCTAGAGGGGTTCGTTCTCGAGTGATAACCTTTGTTTATTTCTTTGCTTTTCTGTAGCAATGAATTCAGCAAGCTTGTGGCCGAAGAGTACCTTAAGTTCTTTGACTTCACAGGCATGACGCTGGACTGCTCGCTCAGGTACGAGCCCGTTTGCAGACTTTATGTTCTTGTTTTAGCAACAGTGCTGTTTGCAGTGTTGTCCTGATTGGAGTGGTCATCCTGTGGGGACTTGAAAGAGTGCAGAGAGGGATGTGATGCACTTTTGGGGCAGAGCTGTCCTCTTCAGTTTGTCTTGGTGTGCTGCCATACTTGGGTGCTACTGAAGTGGTGTCATTTCCTGGAGAGGGAAATCTTTGGGTGGACCTGCTGAGGGATGGTCCTTGATCAGAGGAGATGGGAAAAAAGTGACCAGTCACACAGTAAGCGGGGGACTTCTAGTCTGCCACGTACTGCTGAAGAATTGCTCACAGCTAATCTGCACAGACTTTCTGGCTGATGCATTTTGGAGCTTGCTCTGCCTGGCTTCAGTGTACTAAATTTAGGCAGGGTTTGATGTGGCTCGGCAGCCCCCCTCTCTGTGTCTCCCTGAGGCAGAGCAGCAAAAGCTTCCACGTGGAAAATGCTGTTGAGAGTTTGGTAGCTGCCAGCATGGGCGTTTGAAAACCCAGCCCTTCAATTTTCCTTCCTTTTTGTGCTGGAATCAAGCCTCAGCAGTGTTTGTTTTCAGTACTTTTTTTTCTCAGAAGGCAAAACACCAAGTCTGTGTAGCAGTGGCCTGTTAGCACAGTTGCTGTGTTCTGGTGTTTAAAGGGATTTAAGATGAGTTTAAATTGACTGACTGAGGTTACTTAAGTGGGATATTTGTATTTTTCTAGTGATACAAATCTAGGAGCTGTGCGTGCACTTCTGAGCCCCTTTGCAAGTACATTTCCAGGGGTTACTGGTGCCGTGAGAGCATGGCAGACCCCGTGAGCAAGGAAACCTCAGAGTCCTGCCTGCTGAAGGTGGTGGAAATGAAACGTGCCTGCATAAGCATGAACTACCTTTTCCCGAGGCAGGCAGAGCGGTGCCAAGCTGGAGCACCCGCTCAGCACAGGGTGCGAGCTGCCGCAGCAGTGGGAGGTCTGCTGCTCCTTCCAGGTTTTAGCAGCCCTGAAGCATGATGCTAAATATACCCTTCTTTTAAATTGTGAAACCCAACACCTAATTGCTTTGTGGCCCGTATTTAGGAGGTTTCTGCTCCCACTAGATCTCCTGTTAATATTAATAGTCATGACCTTCTCTAAAATATGCCCAGGCTCGTGTGGGACTGAAACAAGCCAGGGTTTTGCTGAGGTTTCAGGAGTAGCTGCAGCAGTTGCAGGCTACGTGCCCTGGGTGTGCAGCAGCAGCCGGGGACAGGGCATCCTCCCGAAGCCTGGGGAAGTAGAGGTGTGCTGCCTTGTACTTTGCAGAGAGTAACAAAGCCAACAGCCCTGGTGCTGCTGGCTCGCTGGCAAGCTGTGGTTTGCCGAGCATTTTGGAGCCCACGGCAGCCACCCAGACCCATGCTACCCCGAGGTTGTGGGAGGCTGTTGTGCAGCCTCAGTGACAAGTCTGAGACTTGGGAAGGGTTGTTCCTTCATTGTCTTGCTCTGCTTCCACACCCTGGACCCACATTGCCCAGACATCTCCAGCGTGCATCTCTCACATCCTCTGCAGAAAGGGAGGAGGTGGAGTGACTGCTCCAGCCCCTCTCAGAGTCCATTCTGGAATCCAACCCTGGACATGGAGAGAGCAGACTTCAGGATACTCAGGTAACTAGTTAGTCAGGTCCCCTGGGAAAATGCTTTTGAAGGTGCTGGGGTCCATCAGTGCTGGTCACTTTCTAAGCACCACCTCCTATGGGCACAGGAGCAGGCAATTCCAAAATGCCTGAAGTCAAGCAGATGAAGCAGAAGGTCGTCTTGGATGACCAGGGATCTTCTTCTGGAGCTAAGGCAAAAAAAGAAGGTGTATGCCCAGTGGAAGCAAGGTCAGGTGCTGTGGGCGGAATACAGAGATGCTGCTCCCCACTGTAGGGAGAAAATTCGTGCAGACAAAGCTCAGCTGGACTTGAAGGTGGCCAGTACAGTAGGGTACAACAACAAGAGGTTTTTAAATAAATCAATAGGAAAAGGCAGCGCAGAAATCTTGTCGGTCTGTTACAGGATGAAGATGGTCATCTCAGAAAGAGGGACATGGACGAGGCAGAGATGTTTAAGGCTTTCTTTGCCTCTGTCTTGAACACCAGTTATAAGCTAAGTGGGTCACAGTGCCCTTACATGGCTGTAAGAATGCTAAATTCCCAGTTGACCCTGAAGTTGTGTGGGATCTCCTGCTCCAGCTGGATCCCTGTAAATCTGGTACCTGCTGGGATTCATCCAAAAATACTCAAAGAGCTAGCTGATGTCATCATGAGGCCTCTCTTAATGATTTTTGAACGGTCTTGGGAATCTGGGGAGGTCCCAGTTGACTGTAAGCTAGGCAGTGTCCAAAGGGCAAGAAGGATAACCCTGGAAACCACAGACCTTTTGGTCTCACTTCAGTGACTGGTAAACCCTTCCTGGCTACAGCAAAAATTAGGCCTGTCCTGGATGGGACCAGGACATTATCCACTCCTTATTCTATACTATCTATGTCATGCCCAGATCCTACACCTCCCAAATATGTATATATAAACAGGAGCACAGGTATCATTACCATAGCCAATGGCTGTCGCTCCAGAATGTCTGTTGAGTTCATTTAGTCCGTGACTGTGGGTTCTGTCCATCCTAGATATCTTCCAGGGCAGGAGGGCTGCTGTCTGTCAGCTGGTAGCAAGCTGCATCATGAGCAAGGAGCTCATGACTGGTGTATCTGGAGGAGTCCGTACTCATTATCCGTGATGGTTATGGCACACAGTGTCCTTCAGCAACCAATACCATGCAATTCAACATTACAGACTGTTCTTACCCGAAAGTCAAATCCCTCCTGAGATACACGTGTTTCCCCTTCCCTCTGCCTTACCCAACAAGCACACTGAAGTCCTTGAGCAGAAACCACCCACAGGTTTGCCTTTGCTTGAGGCAGAACTAATCCAGACTGTCTTCCCTTGACATAGTTCTCATGTGCACCACAGGGCCTTTATCCCCTTCTGTGGTGCCTGGAGGCTTTGATGGGGCAGGACCATCTTGATTGGTAGGGCCTCTATTATTAACTAACCAACTGGCCTCTGCTAAATGTAGATCCCAGTGTTTGGAAGTTCCACCGCCCATTGTTTTAACTGTGGTTTTTCACAGCCCATTGTACTGTTCAGTTCTCCCAGAGGCGGGTGTGTGATAGGGAATACGATATACCTACTCAATACCTCTCTGTCTCCGGTGTGTATGAGGCTGTTTTTTAAATGACGTGTGGAAGAGACTTTCCCTTTGAACATCCAGCCCAGCCTGGGAATTTGGGGTGCCAGGAGGAGCTGTGCTTTGGTGCCAGTCTGTTCTGAAGCAGTTCGAACCCCTTCATAAGCTGCAAGAACTTCTTTTTCAGTTGGGGTGTAGTTGGTCTCAGATCCTTTGTATCCCCAACCTCAGAACCCTAGGGGCCATCCTCAGGCCTCCCTGGGCACATTTTGCCAGAGACTCCAGGAAGGACCATTCTGCAGTGTAGAGCCCATTTTTTGCATCTTATCCTGTCCTGACTGGCCCAAGGGCTACTGCAGGAACAATCGCCTGTTTCATTTGTTCAAAAGCATGTTGTTGTTCAGGACCCCACTTAAAATCATTCCTCTTCCAGGTCTCTTGATAGAGAAGACTTACAATCTGACTGTAATCTGGAGTATGCATTCTCAAAATCCCACAGTGCCTAGGAAGGTTTCCTTTTTGCTGGTTGGTGGGGACATGGCTGCTATTTGGTTGACCATGTCCATTGGGATCTCACGATGTCCATCTTGCAACTCTTCTCCTAGAAACTGAATTTTCTGGGCAGGTCCCTTGACCTTACTTGGCTTTGTGGAAAGATTGGCACTGAGGAGGATTTGGATTATCTTCTCCCTTTTCCCAAAAACGTCTCCTGCTGTGTTGCCCCACACGGAGATGTCATCAATGTATTGCAAGTGTTCTGGAGCCCCACCCTTCTCCAGTGCGCTCTGGATCAGTAAATGGCAAATAGTGGGGCTGTGTTTCTACCCCAGGACAGTTGGTTCCAGGTGTACTGGACGTCCCTCCGGGTGAAAGCAAATTGTGGCCTGCACTCTGCTGCCAAAGCGATGGAGAAGGCGGCATTAACGATGTCAGTGGTGACATACCACTCTGCTGCCTTGGACTCCAGTTTGTACCGAAGTTCCAGCATGTCCGGCACGGCAGCACTCAGGGGTGGTGTGACTTTGTTCAGGCCACAATAACCTACTGTCTTTGCTCTCCATTCGATTTAAGCACTGGCCGTATAGGAGTATTAAAGGGTCAGTGAGTCTCGCTGAGCAGTCCCTGGCTCTCCAGTTTGGGAATTGTCTCATGGAGGGGGGTCACGGAGTCCCGGTTGGTGCGGTGTTGTTGACAGTGCACTGTTGTGGTAGCCATGAGTACCTGTTGTTCTTCAACCCTCAGCAGTCCCACAGCAGAAGGGTTCTTTGAGGGACCAAGCAGGGTATTCAGCCATCTCATTTCCTCTGCCTCCACAGCAGCTCTCCCAAAAGCCCAGCGATGCCCTTTTGGGCCCTTGAAGTACCCTCTCCTGCAGTAATCTGTGCCAAGGATGCACAGGGCCTCTGGGCCAGTCACAAAGGGGTTTTTTTGCCATTTGTTCCCAGTCAGACTCACTTCAGCTTCCAGTACAGTCAGCTGTTGGGATCCCACTGTCACCACAGAAGTAGAGGTAATTTCTGCCCTGCTTATCTCAATGTCATCAGGGTACATTGTGCGCCGGTGTCAACTAAAACCTATTCTTCTGGGTCTGATGTGCCAGGCCATCGAATCCACGCGGTCCAATAGATCAGCTGTCCCTTTCCTCCACCTGGCTGGAGGCAGGACTCCTCTACTTCTGGTCATAGTACTCGTTTCTCACTTGTACATATGAATTGGATGTCCCTTCAAGAGGATTGGAAGCCCTTCAATTAAAAATTGCTCCTGTCCTGGCTGGAACCAGGACAGAAGCACAAGGTAGGAAGGACAGAGAAACCCTGTGAAGACTCACTTGTATCTACCTGAGAATGGGGTTATTTGCAGTACGTTACATGTGAAATTAAGTTATAGCCAGGCAGATCACACTCTTTATGGATGTGAGATTGTTGCAAGTACGGCCTGTCTCTGGCCTTAACATCAAAGAGAAAAAATGGAAGTTTATGCGTCAAGACTGGATAGATGTGAATGTTCCAGCAACGTGCCTCTCAGATTTGGTCTTAGTTTGAGTCTTATGGGATATTTAAAAATCGTCTGTTAGACACTCATTCTGTATGCCGTCTTACTTTGGACCCAGAAAGTTTGTGTTTTCAGGCTTTTCCTGGAAGTGTCCTGACAAAAAAATGCAGAAGGTCTTCTTTGTCTGTGAGGCACGTTTTTCCAGTTGGAAGGATAGCAGCATGGTTAAGAGGAGGGGTGTTCAAGTGTCGCAGTAAAAGTGAAGGATGTGTGCGTGTGTCCCACATCTCTGCAGAGGCTGACTGGCTGTAACGAGTGTGCCCCGTGTGTGCACCAGCCCTGCACCCTTGACTGCCAGGAGCAAGAACACAGGAGGGCCAGGTTACTCCTGCTGTTGAAGCTCAGTGGGCACTCTTCCCCAGATACTTTCTGCAGGTCAGGTGGTCACACTGCCCCCTGCAAGGTGACTGGTGTGGTCCTGGCCACTCTGATAGGAGACCCTCTGTGAGGAGGACTGCACATTTGGTGTGAGCTCTGAGTCTGCTGTGTACCTTCTTGGCTTCACCACCTGGAGTAGCTCCTCTGATTTGGGGGGGAATACTAATGAGTGTAAAGTTAAAAGATGCAGGGGTGACAGGCAATTAGAAGAGGACAGAGAACATCCTGGATGTCTGTCTTGCGTAAACAACACCTGCTCCAGTTCCTTCCCCCAACAAAAGAAAAATACTAAAAATAACAAGAGCTCTTTCAAATGATGGAATTACATATTATTTTGTACATTCTGTGGCTGAGATCAGTGGTAATTTATCTTTCATTCATTTACTATAATGCTGGAATTAACTTCACACAGAATGATAGCCCATTTTCCTAGAAAGGCTCCTTGGAACTTAATGTCTGGTGCGTGCTTACTTATTTCTTGCTGTGAAGTGTACTTTACTCTGTGCGCTGTGTGAAGCAAAAAAGAGATTTATTACTTTAATTTCACTTTTTCCCCCCCTGCTCTTTTAGGAGTTTCTTTAAAGCCTTTTCACTTATTGGAGAAACTCAGGAACGAGAGAGAGTTTTAATTCACTTCTCTAGCCGATACTACCAGTGCAACCCAAACACCATTTCTTCTCAAGGTAACTTTGTTTCTGATGATGCAGTATTTGGTTGTCTCCCTCTTCCTTCATTCTCACCTTCCACAGCACGTGGAGTGTATGCCTGGCAACTGAGGCTGGGTAGTTGCCATGCCACACTTTAGAGACTCCCTGTGGTGAGCACTGAAACCCTCTGCATTCTCCACACATAGTTGTGGAAAACCTGTCTTTGTCCACAGGAGGAAAGGTGTTTAGGCCTCCTTAGTGTAAATCCTCAGTTGAAGGTTCTCGTATTTGAATGTCCCCCATTGTAGTTCCTGGTCTCACTGATGTCAGTGTGTGTGTGCACTTGTACTCTTCCTGCACACACGTGGACAAGAATAGGTCCTGTCTCAGGTGGAAGAGAAACTGTTTGCTTTCCATACTCCGTTCAGTGCTTGTGTGTCTGCATGCACTGGCAGCAGGCATGCCACTTCTTGCCAGTTGTGGGGGTGAATTTTGGGTGCTGTATCCAGACCCTGGCATGGTTTTATCCTGACTAGCTAACATCAGTCAGAGTGCCTCCTCCTTGCCAATGTTTTCAGTCATTTTGGAAATGGATGAGGAAAACAAACAAGCACACAGATCAAACCTGAGAAAACTGGCATTGGAGAGGAGGACAAACTGTCCATTGGCGTAGCTGCTGTGTTCAGCCAGGCACGCTGGCAGAGCCACATGGCCTTGTGATTGCAGCATGGGCTGGTCACACACTGAGGGAGGAGGGCAAAAAGGAAAGCAGGCATGCGTTAAGCTGTACCTTTAGTCTCAAGTGGGAGTGAGAAAGAACAACCCTTGGAAGTACCGCTGCACTTCCTTACCCCTTGGTTTGTGACCTGCCCCTGTTGCAATGAGGTGATGTTTGTCACTTTGCACCTGTTCAGCTTTACTGGCTGACATGTTGGAGAGGGGAAGAGTTAGCAGTAACATGGGGTCTGCTCCTATGCTGTGTCCTCTGCCTATTGCCTTTTTAGTTTCAAGACACTGTAGGCAGTGAGGTAGAGTGGGTGCATCATGGCCCGACTGAAATACTGACTTGCCTGTTGATGGGGCAGCCTTACTCTAGTCCACGGTGCGAGGGGGAAATTGTCACTTGTGAGCCTGAGTAAGCATTTAGATCAAAGGGAGTCCTGCACGCTTTGCACTGTGTGCAGTTTTGGGCACCACAACATAAGAAAGATATAGAGGTATCAGAAAGTATTCAGAAAAGGGATACGAAGGTGGTGAAGGGTCTAGAGGGAAAGCCATAGGAGAAATGGTGAGGTCACTTAGTTTGCTCAACCTGGAGAAGAAGAGACTGAGGAGAGATCTCATCTCGGTCTACAACTTCTCACGAGGGAAAGAATAGGGCACAGATCTCTCAGGTCACCAGTGACAGAACCTGAGGGAATGGTATGAAGTTGTGCTAGGGGAGGTTTATGTTAGATATTAGGAAAAAGCTTTTCAGGGTGTTTGGGCTCTGGAACAGGCTCCCCAGGGAAGTGGTCACGTCACCAAGCTTGTCTGAGTTCAAGTGTTTGGACAATGCTCTCACATGGTGTGACTCTTGGGGATGGTCCTCCACAGGGCCAGGAGTTGAACTCGATAACCCTTGTGGGTCTCTTCCAACTCTATTCTATGGTTCTATGAATCTCCTGGTTCATTGCTTGGCTTGTGGACTACCTTAGAGACTCCTGGAGTGCTCTCTACCCAAGATGGAGCCAAGTCACCATAAACAGGTGACTGAAGTTCTCCAAAATTCATTCTAATTGAGCCCTGAATGAGGAGGGAGCCAGAAAAGGAGGAAAACATGATACTGTGCTACATCCATTGTGCTCACCAGAGTGGATGTATTTTACTCTTTCCTTTGTGCTCTGAATTAAGTGAAGAGGAAGGTGTTAATTCAAACTGTGGTGTTGGTGTTAGTAAGCAAAGGGTGACAGCATGGTCACCTGTCTAGTTTCCTGTCTGGTTTGCCTCATCTGTGGGTGCTGCAAGGTAGTTTTGACAGTTACTAAAAGATGAGAGAAAGGCTGTTCTAGTTTGGCAGCTGTGTGATGACCTCATTGTTCATTTATTTAATTATGTGTATTTCTTGATAAAACAGACTCTTGTAAAGGGAACAGACACAATTAGGCTAGAGGCTCATTTTCAGCTCTCCTTAAAGGTCCTGTTTTGGGCTTGCATATGACTCTTGTTTTGTCTCTTTCTGCAGATGGAGTTCACTGTCTCACCTGTGCCATGATGCTGCTGAACACAGACCTGCATGGCCATGTGAGTATGCACAGCTTTGTGTAGACTCCTGCTGTCAACACCATGCTGGGTGGTGGCCTGTTCCTAAAGCCCCTGCAGACAGCAGACAGTGAGAAGGCTGCACTCCCAGGCTGTTGTCCTGGCCTTTCCATCGTGCCTTACCAGTCATGTCTAAGCTGGCATTGTGCCTGGCTTCGCCATAATGTGTGAGGATACTCTGTGTCCTCAGACCCCTGTCTTTCTGGTGTGCTTACCATCCTTCCGTAGTTACAGCAGCTGGCCCTGACCAGGAAGCTGTGGATGGGATTGACTTCCTCTTCACAGTGTGTAAAGACATGTGGGAAGGCAGAAGGAAGAGGGAAGGTGCAGAAGTTTTAGGAAGGTCGCAGAGGGAAGGTGATGTTTGCAGGCAAGCAGTTGCAGGGGGCAAATCTGGTGAAACCAGAATTTTGCACAGCCAGACTAATGTTCGGTGTGCACAGAGCCAAGAGAGTGGAGGGTGGACGTGGGCATGCTGAGTGGGAGCCCTCTGTTCCACCACTGCACACTTCTCCCCACTACCTGCCTGGGGGAAATAGTATTCTAGTTTGAGTCCTCCCAGTCACAGTGGTGCAGGGTGCCAGCAGCCCTAGGATGAGTATTTCAGCACCCATGGTGCAATATGCTTGCTATATATGGTATTCCCATGCTGATGGGAGGTTTTCCACTACCCTGGAGTTAGCATGGAGAGGGGAAAACAGAGGGATCATGGCATAATAGCATGCAGGATCATTGTCTTCAGCCAGGTGGCTCTGGGGCTTCTCTGTGGCTGAGACCCTTCGCTGCACTTCCAAGAGCTCTTCCAGGAGGGTGTCAGTTCGAAACTTAGACAGCAAGGATGGTGGGTTGGGCAGCAGGAGGTGGAGGCAACCTGGGTCTGTCACCAAGGGCTGCTCAGCACCTGTGGGTGCAGCTCTGTGGTGGGTGCAGGTGATGAAACCAAGACTTGTATATTCTTCGCTAGGATTTTTGAGGCCCAAGTCCCATTAATTGAATGCCTTTGTCTGAAAACTGTAGAAGCAGAAGGGGCAAGGGAGTTTTGAAGGATTTTCTCCCTGAAGGCTTAGCCTTCCCCATCTGAGGAGTGCATCATGTGAGGGTGAGCAGGGGTACAGGAGCATGTCCCAATCTGCCTCTTGGAACAAATGACCTCTCTTGAGCCCAGCTGAGATGTCATGCACGGGTATCCTGCTCCCTAGAGTGACGAACACCCTGGAGTTCCTGCTCTGCAGCCTCTCTGGCCTCAGTCCAGGGAGGGAGAACAAATGGTCATGCATCAGCCTGGCAGCAATTCCTGTTGCTCCCTGTGATTCTTTAGTGGGCTCTACTGTCTTCATTAGGTACTGGAGTAAATAAATAAATAATCCAGCTGTGACCCATCATTGCTGCTGCTGATTTGCAGCTGAAGCCTGGATGACTCTGGTTGTTGCAGTGTGTCACTTTGGAGGTTTACCCCAGTGGCAGTTGATAGTGTTTTTACATGTATGCAGCTGTAGTATTTGCCAGACTCCTACTTGTGTTGTGCCATGTGTGTGTTGTCATGTTCCCTCCAACCCCTCTGATTTCCTGTAATTTTGATCTTCCTCCTGCTGCTTTGTATTTTTCCATATAGGTGGTAAGTTTGGCATTTTTGACTCGGAATGCAGCCCTTGTGGATATGCCTAATTGCCTATTTCCTAACAAAGATAATGGTCTGCCCCAGCCTTACCAGGATTCTGCTGGACCAGGAAGCAAATGAGTCACTGGGGCTTGTCTACACTGAGCTCCATTTGTTACTGACTTACTGATCATAAGTGCACTCTTACTTCACAATAAGCTCAACTGCTTGTAGGGCTGTGATGCAGCTGCTCTGCCTTCAGTTCACACTTCCTTTAACTCTTGTAGACAAACTCTTACTTATCCCTCTGTTTTCCCTGTCTTGTCACATTTCATTCTCTTTGTAACTAAATGATTTTGGCTAGCTGTGTCTTGGAGATGCATGCTTGCTCCACTGCATGGAGGTCATCACGTGGGCAGGAGCTAGAGACTCTTAAGGTGTCTCTAAACCACCAGGCACATCTTCTGGAACCTCTGTGGCAGAGATATTATAGCTTTGGTCCTGGACCAAAACAGCCTTTTGTCTACAGTGCCACATTGCTGTTGGGAATCTGTTGAATCTACTCTTCACTGCAGGGAAGCTGCAAACTGGTGCGTGGAGGAAAGAAAGAGAAGCAGGATGAAGTGTCAGGGAGAAGGGAAGGTGTTTGCAAGCCTACTAGACCAGCTCCAGCCTACACCTAAAGACTGCAGCTGTGAGCTGCGTTCTGCAAGCTTAGCAACCAGAGAGCCGGAGTTAGAGCCAGGCTGTGTTGTCAGGAACCTTCTTGTGGGAAGCCACACGTTGTTCTGGTATTATTGCTTGCCTTCTTCCTGCGGGTCTCTGCTGGCCACAAGCAGTGGGATTTTCTTTTCTGGGTACGTGAGGCTGATGGTCAAGATTTGGTGGTTTTCCATCTCTTCCCTAATCAGACATTACGAAAGGGAAGTAGAGGATGTGCAGTCCAAGCTATCATGTAACTGTAACATTTAAATTACCTGTTTTACCAACTGGTGCTCTCTTTTGGGCTTCACTCATGCACTGATTTGGGCTCTTGCTTCTAGCCCAAGACACTGTCTTTGCACAAAGCTCTTCTGCTGTATGTCTGCAGGCAAAGCATACCCTGACCACAGAGAAGTTGTCTTCACCCCTTTCTCTTGACTGGCAGAGTGCTATCCCCGGAGATACCATGATCATCACAGAGCCCTGTTTTTCCTCTGCCTTTACCGTGTTTCACAGCTCACCTCAGGCTGCTTTCCTTTTCTCAGATCTCTTTGGTTTTCTTTTTCATCAGTGCAGTGTTGTCATTGCTGCCCACGCACAAGGCTCCCCACATGCTGAGCATGGGACTTCTAGCACCTGGGGGACTGAATACAGACACTTTCTCTGAGGGGTGATGGAGACTGGGATTCAAGAGCAGTCAGGGCAGCCTCAAGCCTCTGTATGGAACAGTTTGGATCCTACATGAACATAGCTGTTCCTTTGCCATTTGTGGCTCAGTTGGACAACTTTCACTCTGAGAATAAGAGAAGAGAGAACAGCGAAGAGGGAACAAAGAACAATCTTATGGAAATGTAAAGGCAGCCTCAGCCTGTTAATCAGAAGAGGTAATGGCCGCGTCTGGGAATCGTACTGCAACTCAGGGCAGTTGCTACTTGAAGGGAACATTGGAAATTGTAAGAGAAAGGTCTGGAAAGGGCCTCAGTCAGCTGTTTCCTTGTGCCCCACAGCAGATTCAGGTAGAGCTTTTCCATCAGAGGTTGATAGAGCCTTTTGAGACAGGTGGATGTAAGGCACCATGGAGATATTAGAGAGCCTCATCATTGTCCTCTTCATTACCTCCAGTATTAAGTTAGCTTTTCTTTTTGGATGAGTGTGTGGGCCCTTTGGTGCAAAAGCACCTTCCCTTTTCTATCTATATACATACAAGGATGCTTGTCTCTGAGTAATCTCTTGAATGCTTTCTTAGTGCTGCCTGCCTTGGGCTTAAATGAGAGCAGGGAGATGCATTTAATCTGATGTTGCTCACTCATGTAATTTTGGAAAGCAGCAGGAATGTGATGCTGTGTTTCTCTGACATCCCTTCCAGAACATTGGGAAAAAGATGACCTGCCAGGAGTTCGTTGCTAACCTTCAAGGGATGAACGATGGCAAAGACTTCCCGAAAGGGCTGTTGAAGGTAAGGAATTAACTACAGAACATGGGCTTTGTTTTTACTGAGAGAGGCTTCAAAACGGAGCGCCGGTCTTGCATTTCCTGAGCCTCAGTTGTCAGGCGTGACAAGTGGTGGGCACGTTTCTCCTCCCAGAACATACATAATACACACGGTGTTCATTCTCCTGTTTCCCCTCTTGCCTTCACTTGACAGTGGTCGAGATTCTCTGCAGCGCAGAGAGGCGAGACTGAACCCCAGCAGGGCTGGCTCCAGGGCTGTGTGCCCTGTGAACTCCTGCGCCCCTGCCAGCCCGGAGCGCTGCCGCCTGATTGCACTGGACAGAAGCAGCCAGTTGGTTCTGACTTTGAATACATAAGAGCTGATCTTGATCTCTGTGTATCCGGAGGGCATGTGTGTTTTTTCATCAAAGGTGCTTTGGGGTTTTCACATTAGAACTGGAGATGTAATTTCAGATTATAATGTGCTGTCTGGCACAGGCTGCTCTGCTTGGGGTTTTGTTCATTAAGTTTGTGCCAGGAGTTAAATCTGAAGAACAGGGAAGAGGGCTGAGCAGGACAAATCTTGTTTCATTGTCAATAATAATGAGAATGTTTCACTTCTTTTTTGTCTGATTGCTGGCATGAAACAGCAGTCTGTTTGAATGAAGGCAGGTGTGCATACACTGGAGTTCTTAATTTTATTTTTTTGTAATGGAAATAAAAATAAGAGGCTGCTGCATCTGAGAGCTGACCCATTGAAAGCCTATTGAAATAAATCAAAACAGTTGCTGTCTCTTCTGTGGGTTTTGAGTCAGGCCTATTGTGAAATACAGATGTACCTGCATGGTTACAAGTGGCAGACTTTGTTTTCTAGTATTGGTAATTTCTTCAGTTTCTCCAGCCTCTTCAGGGAGCTTTTTGTTGGGCCCTCCTGCCTGAGATCTTACTAAGTAGAGAGGAATATAAACTCAACACCCCTTTATTTTAGATTTAACTTCTTTAATTTTTAAATCTTGATACAGAATATTCATCTGTCAGCAGCAACACTTAAATTTATTTTTCCCCCAAGGAATCTTATTTCTCAGTTTGCCATAGAGGGATGTGTTGAGATTAATTTGCAGGCTAATTACAGCCCTTATTGAATAAATAGATCTCCAAACTGTGTTTAAATAACCTTCTGAGTGCACTGATGAGAGACTTCCACTGGTGCTCACCTGCTGTTTGTTTTCCTGCTGACAGAATTATGCAGCTGGGGCTGTACTGCGGTGTTTAGTGCTCATCTGCTAATGCTAAGGCTGCCTGGCTCTTTCCTAGCCTATCCAAAGCAAGGATCAGGGCTCAGGATTTTTTGGATGTAGAGAGATAGAAATTTAGTGTCAATGTCCCACTTCACCTGGGGCTTTCTGCCCTTTTCTGTGTGCTGTCTTGATGTCTTGGGGACAGAGGTGAATCCCAACCTTGATCTCTCATCTGGCTTGTCTGAACATTGGCTGATGAACTGACCCTTGGTTTTTAATTTATCTGTGGAGTGAGTGGCAGTAATTTTGCAATTCAGTACCTACTGTGTCCGTAGCAGCCACCCTGCCACTTAATGTGTGATTACAAAGACTTAGCAGAAATTAATTTTGCATTAGTCTCAATAAATCAAATTCACAGAGCTCTGCTTCAGCACAGCACCAAAGTGCATTTGGCTTCCTGCTGCATTAGCAGCGTAGCTAATGAGCTTTGGTGAGGCTGCAAGCCATCTCCCCGCATCCTTCCCCAGCTGCCTGGGAGAGGAAGAGCAGTTTCCACAGGGTGGCAGTGTGTCCCTGTGGGAGTGAGGTCCAGAGCACCCACGGGTGAGTAATGCAGACCCATGGGGAAGCAAGTGGGCTTTTCTGCGTCTCCAGTCTCTCTGTGTTCTCCTCACAGCTCTGCTGCACACCTCTGTGAGGCTCTGCAGCTCTGCTGAGTCCTGGAGCAAAGCTGAACAACGCTGGAGGGGAAGGAAGACAAGGGAGAGCTGAGTGTTCATCCAGGGCTTGTGAAGCTCTGTGCAGCATTTACTGTGGGTCCGGTTCACAGAGTTAGGGGTGCAAATACTGCTTGGGCTGTCCAGGACAGTCGGCTGACAGACATTGATCAAACATTGTCTTCAGTCAGTCTCTTCACCCTTAGTGCTGCTGAGTGCAGAGTGTGGCCCTGACTGTTTTCTCTGGATGGGAAAGTAACACATCAAGGGGCAGACATCAGCGTGTGAGGAGTGACACACTTCTTTGCCATCAGCCTCAGGTGATTCGGGACATCAAATGCAATTGCTCCTTTCTTTACACTTCTCAGAGGGAGCCATCTTCTTGTTTTCCTGAGTTTTTTCCCAACAATGAGAACATTTTTGGTGAACACCACGAGGCCTTCATGACCTGATTCTCGGCGTGTCACTGGCAGTGCTTTGAGAACGGAGATAGAAATGAGAAATGCTAATATGATCTTGCTCACCTTGTGTCTTGCTGTCTGTTCATTAACACTGAACAAAGTTTTGCTTTCGTACACCCATCTGCACAAAGATTCATTGCCTTTTCTTTTTCCTCATTCCTTTAGTCAGATCTGAGGTTGCTTTTAAAGTTGGGACCCATAAAGACAAATGTGCCAAACTGTGATTAAAGGTACGCTTCTCCCCATGGGGTCTGCTTTCAGTATTCATGTATTCAGTACTTTGCCAGGCAAGCAGATATATGTACCTTGCCTTTTTCTCCAGCTTGGCTCCAGTTTAACTGTCCATCACACATCCCGTTTACGTGCCATCAGCTGCTAGTAGAGACAAGACATGGAGACAGTAGCCTGATTTCCAGTTGTGTACTGTCAGTGCATTCTGAGCAGAGAGTGGTAATTTATACTAAACTTCAGGGTTCCTGTATGCCTTCAAACTGGAACAAATTCCTTGTAAATGAGAACCAGCTTCCCAAGCTGAGATTTTTCTCTCCAGTGTTAATCAGGATCATCTATCTCTGTGGGTCTGGCTGGTGCAGAAGGTGAGTCAGGTCCGTTGAATCAGGCAGATTAAGGTTATTGAAAGTTAATTTTTTCAAAAGCAGGACGACTTTTTGAAACTCACATCCTTTGAGCTATCACAGTCCAAGCACACAAATAATTTTATATTGCGCCCAGCTGTGATCAGGCAAGGTAATCCTAAATTCCAGCCTTGATCTCACACTGTAGCAAAGGTCGTTTTGTTCTGGTGAGTTGAGGCATTGGAAGGAGTGCTAAATACCAAGAGCTGTGACCAGTGTGTGTTGTGGTCGGTGCTGCAGCACTGTGCTCTGGGGTGGCTCGGTGCTTGCTCCTAAGACTGTTTAATGAATCACATAATTACCAGCATTTACAGGTGGGGATGAGTGACAGGTTTACAGGGACTTGAGAGTGACAAAGGGACCCAGCTGCAGCTCTCATCTCCTAAGAGTGGAGTTACCCAACATCCCAGATCAGCTGCTGCAGATGCTGCAGAGCTGAGGAGCAGAAGGAGAGAAGGAGCACCACCATGAATGAGAGAGCTGAAGAGTTTAACAGCAGAAGCAGTTAAAACAGCTAAGTTCAACCTGTGAGTTGTTAGCCTAAGAGAGTCATGACCAGACCATTGTTCTCTTATTCCCACAGAAAGGGAAGCCATGACTAGGGTCTCCCTACTTGGAAAATAGCAAAATCAGTCTGACATTTTGGCAATGTCAAGAACCTCATGATTACAGTGTAGGAGTTGTTCCTTTCTCACATGCTCATACCAGCTTTAATCTGGTATAGTGACACTCTGCAGTGACAACATAGCCTTCTTTAAAGCTGGTCTGCGCAAGATTTTCTGGAATGGTGAGGAGATGGGCTTGGAAAGAGCCTACTTTTGGCCGTGCATGGTTGCTTCAGTTCCGACAAACACTGTGGTCCCCATCCCCACAGATGGTACTGTGCTGGCCACTGTGTCTTCATCTTGTCACCTTGTGGCAAGGTGTGTGGGAGTCCCCTCCATCAAGGTGGCAGTGACAAGGCCTTTCGTGTTCAAGGAGAGAAAGTGCCTGCCATGGTCGACAGAGAGCCTGCGAGGAGTCACCTCTGAGGAAATGGGTCCCTGCTTTTGCTAGGCAGTGTCCTGGGAGGGGTACTCTATTGCCAGGCTGTGTGCAAAGTACCACCTGTCCTGCGTAAGTAAATGTCCTCTGCATTTAGAGTGTCCAGGGTACCTCGTTCATGGAATTGGGGCCATCCCCCAGGCTGGGACACGGGGCTAACTCTGGTGGCTGTGCTGCCCTGTGACATGGACACTGGACGCTGGGGGGTCGTACCTGGCCGTGTGTCTTCTGGTGGGAGGTGGTAGCTTTTCCTTGATCCACTGTACTGTCTGGGAACCCCCATCGTGCTGAGGGGCCTGGGATGCCCTGCAGGGACCTGGCTGGCATCATCCTAGCAGGGGCTTCTGATGGGGATAAGACGCTAATCCTGCTTAAAAGATCTGCTTTTTCTCAAAGGCTGTTTTTTGGATAGGCCTTATCTCCTGCAGAAGCACTGTAATGAAGTGACCAAATTAACTTAAGAGTTGCTGGTGCTGAACTCTCCAGTCCTCCTTAATTTCCTAAATTATCTGAATTCTTGATCAGGATTCCTGGGATATGTAATTTCCTGTAGAAGCTGCAAGGTAGGGTTTATCTAATTTTGCTGTCAATTCCCTGCACTTTAATTAAGGATTTTATTTTTTTTTTTGCCACTGTCTTTCTGCCTCCTCTCTCTCTCTTTTTTTTAAATCCCCTTTAAAAGCCCTCCAAAACGAACGCTCAGTGTAAAGAGAATTAGTGGCATCTGGCTTCATCCATTCCAGTCATTTCAGGTATTTAGCAGAGAAAAGGGAATGAGCATCAGGTGGCTGACTCCTTCCTGCACACCCCAGCCCTTTCTTTACACAGAGGAAATCACACTAATCGGACTGCTGTGTACACCCTAATTGCTCTCATCAGCAGTCTCTGCACACCATCCATTTCCTCCCTCTGTGGCAAGAAATTCCCACCTTTCAGGGAAGCCTGATGGATTTGGGGAGCCAGGAGCATGTTACAGCATGCTAAAAGAGCCCCAGAAGGACAGCACTGGCTGCTGGAGCACCCTGCAGCTGTGGGCAGAAGAGGGGTTGGAGGGGACCAAGTGTCTTTGCTTCACTGAAGAAGACAGAGCTCTGCCTCGGTGTTTCTCCCCCAAAATAAAGTTTTTCCTCTTAAAAGTATTTCTGTTTCAAATAATATTTCTGGGCCATTTCTTATTTGTATGAAATGGAAGATCTGTTGCTGAAGGCTTCTTTCAGCTGCTAGGAGACAGCAGACTATAATCTGGCAGTATAAAAGTCAGGGAATGCAGGATGAAATCATTAATCCTAGTCTTCAACAATTGTTTGTGAAAGAATGCTTTCCTTTCACTCCTCTCCGAGGAGACACAGAGCCATGGTGACTGAAGGTAACATCCAACTTGTCTTCACTCCTCTCCTTTCCATCCTTGGTGAAAGCTTTCCTGCTGTGATGATCTTTGTTTCCTTTGGCTTGCAATTTTTTGGGAGTTGTCATTTGGCCTTTTCAGAGTAATAACCACTCACCATGCCTGTGCGGAACTGTGAATTGAACCAGGTTTTGATGGTGTGTGCATTGCTTTGTATCCCTGGAATAACAGGGATGCTGACACCTTCCTGCCCTGTTCAAATGCAAGTGTATTTTCTTTTTGCACTCCAGGAACTTGCTTCAGTGCATATAAAAAGAAAAATCTGAAATCTGTGTATTTTTTCTCAAGTGAAGTAAGCTCAGATACAGTGTTGAGGAAAGCCTCATCATAGCAAAAGCCTAATGCTGTACATCAACTGTGTCTCTGAGCAGATAAAGCAGTGTTTTGTACAAGGCTTAAACCATAAAATTTTGTAAAGGGGACCCAAGATTAAGGGTTGCCCTTCATAGTCCAGGCATGGTACTAGGGGTTGCTTATCTCACTAGGAAGTAACATTTCAGGGTAGACCTGTTTCTGTTTTCACGATCTGCATTTCTCTGAATTATTTTTTTCTCCTCCAGCCTTTCATCTCTTTACTTTCCAATTGTTATTCAGGAGATCTCACCTAGCCTACCAGGCTTTTGTGTCAGCAAGGAGTGAAACCCAAGCAGAGTCAGCTAAGAATTTCCATTACTACTAGCTGCAATTACGTGGCTCAATACTAGGCTTATAATGAATGTTTGGGGGGTTAATTTTCATCTGTGGAGGCAAGGTCTCTGCTGCGTCTTGTCTAGGTTGATCAGACAAGGGAATATTTGATGTTTAGCTTCTCCAGCCTATCAGATAGCCAAGGCTGTCAGTTGTCTCCCACTTTAACTGAAATACATAGCAGCTCCCAAGGATAAATGTCACCCTTCGGAGCTTACCATTTCTTAAGCTGTCAGTGTGGAGGATACAGACTGGTAGTCTCCAGGAATGATGTGCTCTGCCACTTTAAAGGAGGAATTTTGGGCTCTTTTCAGGCTGGGAAATCTCTAATACAATGTCACACATACATTTTGGTCCCTATGACATATTACTCCCACCTCCATGTAGGTAGAAAACAAATTCTGAAAAACATTCTTTGATCTTCCACCCACTGATCTGCTTGAAATTTAAGTTCTGTGCTGCATCTCCAGGGAAGGAGGAGTAGGAATATAATTTATACCATATTAAAAAAAAAAAAAAAAAAAAAAAAGAGGAGAGAACATTACTTCCACCAGTTTTAGGATTATTGCTGTATAAATCTTTGATATTCCTTCCATTTATCACCACACTTCCCAAATGGCATTGGACTGTTCTTTCTCTGATGCAGTTACACTGTTTTCTTTCAAGCAAGAGTGCTAGGTTGCTCCTTAAATTTTGAATGTTTTTTCTCCTTTTCTGTGATATTAAATGGAACATTTAGTTTCCTTCTGAGGTCATACTTCCTTGGATGATTAAGTGTTCACAAGATCCTGGTACAAATACGGGGCAAATCCAAGGGACCAGTTTTCTGCCCCGTTTACAGATGGGTTCTGGAAGGCATCATGTGGTTTAAAAAGGATTTCACCTGCTTTTGGTGCAGGGTAGCCAGACATGACTCCATAGGTGCGTTCATGCGTACCTGCAGGAAAAGGATTTCAAAGCCTATGTCTGGAGCTGCTTCTTCCATGTGCATTCCAAGTGCAATGCTTACAAGCACAGGTGACACCCACTTGAAACCTGTGTGGATATCAGAGTGGCCTTGATTCCCTTCCCCACCTTTCTCCCCCTTCTCCCTCTTGCACTCCCCTTTCTTTTTGCTCCTCCTTTCTTTTTGCCCTTCTTTTCCTCCAGTCTTCCTTTACCCCACTCTTCCTTTTCCCCCCTCTTCCTTTCCCCTGCTCTTCCTTTCTCCCCTCTTCATTTCCTCCCGCTTCCTTTCCCCCTCTCTTCCTCTCCTTCTTTTCCCCTTTTCCTTTTTGTTGTTACTGTGTTTGCTGTCTGAATCAGAAGCCTTGGAGAGTGGTTGTTTTTAATTTTTTTTATGGAGATCTCTGTGGGAGTGCTGGGTGGTGAGGGGTTTATTTCGGTGCTGTTGACTCTAAGCTAAGCGTGCTCACTGCAGGGACAGAGGCAGAGGTTGTTTGCAGCTGATCTGAGGTAGTTTTGTAGGCTTTGTATCAGTTCTTGGATCACCTTCCTGTGAGTTTCTGTCATGCAGAATTTTAGGTTTTTGGTGCTTTTATGAATTTGTTCAGGGTGCTGCCGCTTTCTGTACTGCATTTGACAGCTTTAACGTGAGGAACTTGGTGGTCTGTGTTAGTTGGGGCCTGCTATATGGCTCACTTTTTGTCAGCTCTGTTGACAGCAGATGATAATTCCTAAAAGGAGGAATTCAAGACGAGAAACTTTTTTACCTTGGATACTACAGTGATTTGCCAGGAAGTGCAAGAGCTGTTTTCAGATCTGCTGCAAGGAACGTGAGGATGGCTAAAGGCACCTCCTCACTTGCAGTGCTAATCAGGATAACAGGGGCATGATTTTTTTGCCCACTGTTGTTATCGAGCAGCTTGTTTTCTTTAAACCTGTGGTCTCCTATCACTCTCAGCAGGGCACCTACCTTAGGAGTGGTTTCTTGTGGCTTAAGGTGCAGCATGGATCCCAGAGAGGTACAATGATACCAGGATTGTTTTGATCGTCGACCAGCCATTATGGTTTTGTCACTCTGCCCACTTTTATGGGCTTATTGGTGTAAAATGTCAATTGCAAAGACTTGAGCTGTGATCACGAGCGGGCTGATTGTGGATGTCCTTTTAACCTGCTCCTCATGTAGTTGAACGTAGAGACTTGAGTTGACCTCATGTGGTCATCCATCATTCTCTCAGCATTCCTGCTGTTACCCTGCTAGGATTCCTGTTGACCTGGTTGCTTATGCGTGTAGAAATGAAGTGGTTGCTCTGGTATTTCTGCTGTTCACAGGGATGGCAGCTGTAGACATTTAGATTTAATATTGATTGTCAGCTCCCCCTAGTCAGCAGATCTCAGAAATCATTATCTTAATATTACAGGAATGTTACTGTTGAGTGGTTGTTAAGCTCTGGTTCTGTAGCCGTCGTGTGTGAGTAGCTTATCCAACAGAATTAACTTTCCCCTCCCTTTCCATTTTGAGGAGGAATAAAAAAGATTGAAGGAAGAAGGAAAGCAAGCTTATGAAAGATTTAGTGTTGTTTATTTAACAAACAGCATTTAATGGCAGCATTAAATAGTTCCACCTTGCTGTTCTATACAAATATGTTGCTGGCTTTGGAGGGTATATTTCAAGTAATTGGTATGTGTGTGTTTATGTATTTTGTCAGCTTTTATTGTTTGTACTTCTGTCACCGGCATCAGGCTTAAATGATGCTAATGGATTCTTGTGGCTTTGTCTGAGGACATTGGAGTTCTTCAGATACAGTGATGTCCTTAGGTTTGGATGCCAAAAGCCAATGATGAATTTTACTTTGAATTCTGCAGCTTTTCTTCTTTTGTTATTGATCCCCTGAATGACGTTAGGAGGACCAAGCAAGGACTGAGTACGTTTCACCTCCCAGGGAAACTTGACTGGTGGGAGGAACAGATGGGAAGGAGCTTATTGAAGAGTATGTTGGAACAGCTGCCCGTTTCCTCTGTGGGTGACGCTGTGCCTGTCACAGGTGAAGAGCTTTTGTGCAGCTTTAGGAGGATGAGATGGAAGGAATAAGAGAGACTCTGGTTTTCCCCTCCTGCATCTCTGTTGACTGAAAGTTTAAAATTTTCCTACTGGTTTATGGTTTGTTACTTAGAGGAACTGATAGGGGAGGTCCATAGATAGGGTCACAATCCTTTTGGTCACCCCAGTGGTGTCACTGACTAAATTAATACCTGCATTCTGCCCCATTCCTACCAGTGCTTTGCTGACCTCTGAACAAGGGAAAGGTGATGACTTCTTGACACATCTGGAGGGCCCCTTGGGTGTGGTCAGCTTTAATTTTTCTGATATAGTACAGCTATTTCAGCCCCTCTTCAAAAACATCCCTTCTCTCCTTCTGTTTATGCTAACAGCGCACTTCTCCCTCAGAAATCCCTGTTGCTCAGCTACAGACATAAATCAATCCTGTGTGCATGCTAATTTCTAAAATGGAGGGTCTTCTCTAATGTCAGAGAGTGGTCTTTCCCTGTAATACAGTCCATGTGTACACAGGATACTGGCTCAGTCAGGAGTACAAGATTGTATTATCCCTTGCAGATGAAAATCAGGGGCACTGATGAAATCTAAACCAAATCCCTAATCTGAAGACATTTAGGGCATTAAAAGCATGATCTCAAGAGACTCTCTTTTTGGGAGAGTGTGAGGTTAAGAGTGTTTTCCATACTCAGTTGAAAAAAAAAAAAAAAAGAAAAAAACAGCCTGTCGCTCTTGCAGTTTAGGATTGCTGCTTGGTTACAAAAGAAACAGACCTGTTCCTTTGTGGAGTAAGGTTCCTTCATGTAGTAAGGTTCCTGTCCTACCTGAGGATCTGCTAACCTCAGAGAATGCTTTGTCAACTGCTGCAGTTAGGCAGCGGTGATGGTGCTGTGGGCAACAGAAATATTGCTGTGATTCAGCCTAGCTTGTGTTTAATAATGACATTGCTCTGTGTAGTTGACATTGGCCTAGGTCTGCGTGTGATATTTAGGGAATATAATTATTTCAGATGTGTTGAGGGTGCTTGGGGAGTTGACCTTACAAGTCTGAGAGTGAGAATAATCTGCTAGGCAGAGGGGCTGCTCGGATAGAGAGTGATTTGTGGCCATTTACGTAGCACCTACCAGGGCCTGCTGCTTAGCTCATCTGGAGCGGTTTGACTGCAGTGAAAATTTCCTCAAAGAAGAGATTTTCTTTGAAAAACCTTTCCACTAGCAGTGGATAGTTTCAGGTGGGTTGAGTAAGATAACACTTTCTTTTGGGAAGTGGCACAAGTAACTTAGAGCATGCAATTACTTGTTGCCAGAGAAAAAGGTTTATTTCAGTTACTCTCCGGCAATGACAGGTTTGTGTAAAAAGGCTCTGGAGCACTTTTGAGATTTGATCTTAATGCGTGAGGTAGGGCTGGGCTCGCTAGACCTGACTGTTGTGAAAATGGGGATGCATTTTGCTTTTTGTCTGGGAGGAAAGAGATCTGTACCTCAAGCAAGGCAGAGGCAGGATCTGTGAGGAATAAGAAGTTTCTCAAACCAGGGACAGTTCTTGTATTGATGTTTAAGTTGCCTGTTCCCTGCTCCACTGGCTGTTTCCTTCAGCATGATCCATGCCTGTTGCAGTCTGTGGGAAGGATTACCCTTGGGGGTAACATGAGCAGAGGGTGACTGCTGTCAGAAAGGCTGCTGCGTGCTGGGGAGAAAGCAGCATCTCCTACGAGCAAAAGTGCACCTAGGACCATAATGGGGCTATCCTGGCATTTGCCCAGTAAGTATGTAAATCCCTGATTGCAGGAGATTGAGAAGATGTAACACGGGGAAAAGCCCGCTGAGTTCATTTACATCTTATCTACCCCTGGGTGCTGCTGCACACATGACACAGGGTGAGCAAACTCCCACTCTGCCTTAGCATCATGGCTCAGCAGACACTGAATGGGACTCAGGTGTGAATGGGGACTGGAGCCTCTTCACCCTGATTTTCAGGTACCTGCTGTATCTCAACAGGGGACATCCACCCCAGCATGCCAGGGCAGCAGCGTCTTGTCCCTGTCCGCGTGCACAGACTTGCAGCTCCCCACGTGTCGTCGTGTGAGGGGCGTGAGAGGCTCTGGTGTCCTCCCAGACCCTGACCCCACTGCTGCTGTCCTTGCCCTGCCTCGTGGTCTGGTGGCACGGGGCAGGTTGCTGAACCCGGTGTTGGGCTGCAGTGAGGTCCCCATGCTGCAGAGTGTTCCAGCTCCTTGTGCTCCTTCTGCACAAGCTGTTTGCCCTTCATGGGTTTGGGACAATGTCCCCACTGTCCACTTTTGCCCTGCTGCTGGCACAGGCTGCTCCACCTGCCCCAGTGCGTGTCGGCAGCTGCCACGATCCTGTGCTGAGCAAAGCAGAGCAGAGAAATCTCTCTCTCTCATCTGAGCATGTTGCCATGGCAATGCACAGTCTGCTGCACTCTGGGTCTCCAGGAGCCAGAAATGATGGTGCTTTTGCAACATCGAGGTAAACATCTCTTTTCCCTTATATAGCGCATCCCCCCGTGAGTAAGAGTACCAGCTCCCACTGGCCTCGGCCTCCCCTCACCCCCTGCATGGGGGAGAGTGGCTCCAGGTGCCTGGAGTGTGTCTGACCTCTGGAGCCAGCCTCACGTGGGGTGGAGTAGTGCGTCTGGCATCCGTGAGCCGTGGCAGTGGCCCTTCCATCACGGGGCTGTGTGGGTTTCCCAGGAGGGATAAAAAGGGTGGTACTCGGGAGCTGCACTGCTGGTGGGGTCAGCCACTGCAGCATGCAGTTTGCATGTGGAGGGGTACGGGTACAGCTCTCCTGGATACCGGGTGGGGAGATGAGTCCCTAGCTGCCTGCTCACAGCTCTGCCACTCGTTTGCGCTGATCACCTTGGGAAAGTCACCTCTTTTCCCCCTGAGTCCCTTGTTGATTGTGAAAGTGGTCTTGCTCCCCCTTGCACCCTGGGAAAGCACCCTGAGGACTCTGGCTAGTAAGTGCAAACACTTATAGTTCTGGAAATTTGCTGATGCATCTCTCTGAGGCTTGCCAGTACTTCACTGTGGTGTTGTGGGTTTTCACTCGTTTCTCCATTGGTTTGGGAATCTGTCAGTAGTGCTCACATCCAGAAGCGTGTAGCTGGCAGGTGATTGAGGACTCTTTTCACAGTGTTCTTTGTTATTGCAGGCAGTAAAGGGCATGGCAGGCTGAGCAGGCAGGGAAGTGTGGCCGCGTGAACTGAAAACGAATCTCTTGCTTGATCTGCTGGCAGATTTGTTCCAGCATCTTTCTCTCCACCTCTCTCCCTCTCACTGTTGGTGTGTGTATGAAGGGGGAGTTGATGCTGGAGAGGGGAGCGGAGCAGGGGAGGAGTTTCTATCAGGCTCTTCTTTTTCTTTTTTTCCTCCCCCCCACCCCCCTTCGGAGCAGTGACGTGAGCAATGCCTGGAACAATCAGGCTGGCTCCAAACGCTGTGCCTGAAGATGCTGGGGAAAACAGCCTAGTGTGCTTTAAGCAAACACTTATTGCTTGAACCTGGGCTCTCCAGACGTAACCTTTTCCAGTTCCTCTTCAGGGGATTGGGAAGTTCCAGTATCTTTCTTCTTCCCCATCCCATACACTCACTTTTGGAAATGATTGGAGTTAACAGTGTTCAGAGCACCAGCAAAGTCCGGGTGAGAGCCACAGGTTCAGTGAAATACTCCCGAGAAGAATCTCTCTGGCGGCAGTCCCATCGGTCAAAGTCTATGAAAATCTCCAACTCCTCTGAGTTTTCTACTAAAGAAAGCAAGGTAAATAACTAAATATTAATAGTGTTTTGCTTGGCTAGGTGTGGGGGTAGTGTTGTGAAACGGTTGCGCTGTGCAGGAGTTAAGACCTCTGGATGATCTCCAGTGATCACAGAATTGCTGTCAGGTCAGAAAAAAAAATCCCTGTGTTTGAGGAGAGGCCTGAAGGTGAAAGAGGTCTGGTGTGATAGTGATTGATTCTTAGTTGAACGCCCTGTCACTGAGCTTGGTGCAATAGTAAACAGTGAAAACTTACTAGTGTCAGTGCTAATCAGAGCTCTGATCTTGGGAAAGGTGCCCGAGTTGGCAAGTGATGTCCTTGGGATTATCTGTTTAATGGGAATTGTTTTCTATAGAAAACCAGTTTTTGCTCCTTATGTACAGCTCTGTGGTTTAGTAGGTGTCGGTGCTAGGTGAAATTATTATCTCACTTGCATGCACAATTAAATATTACTGTGAAGTATTTATTAGGAAGATGTCACTTGTGCTTTATAGGAATACGTTAGTGAATTGTAGCGGTTTGGAGCCCAGGCTCTGTCCCTCTGCTACAGTGACTATGTGCAGCATCTCCCTACTCAGCCCAGCCCAGTTGTTCAGTTCCTAAGCAAACAACCCCCACTTCATGCAGCATCTCTTTCTCTTTCCTCATTCCTTGCTCCCACACAGTAACTGAGAGGCACCCAGGAACTCCTGGCAAGACCTTTAATAGCCGTTTCCCTCCCAAAGGTGTTCCGTGTCTCCAAGGGTTGGATGAACTTTATGCAGTGAGCAAATGTGCCTCTAATTTCATTTTTGCTGCCAATTGATTCTGTCTTGGGATTAAAAGATACAACCGCTTGCAAAGGCGTCTTGAATCGGGGTGAAATATTTCAAAGCATCAGCCAAGCCTTTAAATATGTGTCTGTGTGCATGCAAACAAGCAGGCACATGTATGGGTCTTCCTGTACTGTCCCTTCTGTGTGTCTTCTGTCTGTTCTGAGAGAAGCCTCCTCTGCTGTGGTGAAAAGATCCCAGTGCTGCACAGTAGTTCCTAGCAGATCACTCACTGCCAGCTTACAGGTTGTATGGCATTTCGGAGCCTCACCTGCATAACTTCAGTCATAGAGTACTGCAAACAGAAATAAATGAAGCATTTTATATGGTTCAATTTAATGAACCTGTGTTTTAAGGACCTTATTAATCATATCTAAGAAATAGTGTACTGCTTAGTTGTGGCAGAAAAACAGCATGGACATCATTCTCAAGCTGTTGCTGATGCAGTATGTGCTTGTCCAACAAATATCAAAGTAAAGGCTGCATCTTGCAGGTGCTCTGGCACCCTGCTCTTGTGATCACTTTCCCCCTAAGCATGGGAATAATTGCTTGAATATTTGGTATTTGCTGGGAGGAGTCTCCTATATATGGTGAAAACTCCAGTCTTTTGACATCGGGTGAATGACTTAATCTCTGTACTTCTGTTCCCTCTCCCAGGCTTTGTGCATGTGTAATGTCCTCAGGGCAGAGACTATCTCCCAGGGATGGTGTTTGACACAGTTAGTTAACTACTGCAGTAAGGAAAGCTGTGTGTTCATTCCTCTGTGGGATTCACATTTCTGCCTCTTGAGTGCTGGAGGTTGTTCTGTGAGAGATACTCACTTCTTCTCCTCCCTATCTCAGTAAGCTGGGAAGGACACTGCAGCTTTGTTTCAGTTTGTTATGCTGTTTCCTTTATTTCATACAAAGGTTTTTGTGTCTGTGGAGCATCTAAGACCTCTAAAATCTGTGTTGTGGAGGGCTGAGAAGATCCCTGCGTTCCTGGCAGTGATGCTTGCCTGGTTCATAAGATGACAAGTGGCTGTGCCAGTGATTCATCTTATGATTTTGGACAGCCCCGTTCTTTTCATCTGTCTGTTCCCCTGTCTGATCTTTGTCTGCCCATCTGTTTTGCTAAGACGTCCCTGATTGAGAGAACTGATTTATAATTGAGCTTTGCCCGGTCCTGTTGTGTTGGTGGAAGAGAGCTGGAAGTTGCTAATGTGTAGTATGGCAAAGGAGGTCTTTTTATCAGTGTAACTCTGTGTGTGTGTGTGCTTGTGCATCACTTCTCAGGAACTGTTTTCGGTTCAAGGCTTGGCTTTTCTGGGCACTGATTCCGCGTAGATGCCCTTAGTCTCAAGCAGGATTTGGTTTGTAGACTTGTCCTCTTCATAATTATGTGGGTGTGTTTCCCTCTTTGTGTCTGAACTGCCGTGTATTTTATCTGCTCCCCACTGAAAGGGATTACAGTGCTCAAGACCTGTTTCTGTGACTGCGTCAGCTGACTTTGGACAGGAGACAGCTTTAAACCATTTGTGCCTCAGAAACATACTCCTCTGTTACTTTTCACTTACGTGACTCAGCCTGTTTTGCTTATCTAGAGTGTATTATGTATCCTCATGCTTTAGGTAGTATGAACAAAGCACCAACATGGTGCCTGCACATGAGGTCTGCTTGCTGCCAGTGTCAGAGCAGCTAGGTAGCCCAAGTACCTGTCATCTCCTTGAAAGACATCAGGTAGTGCTTCTGTGCACATGTGTATATCCACACGCATCTGTGTGTGTGCAGGGCCACTAAGTGATGCATCCTGGGTGTGTATTACAGGCGAGTATCACAGCCTCAGGCCAGCAGGAGCACTTGTGAAAAGGATACTGTGAATTGATGTACCTTTGTTCTCTGGAGACTAGGCTCAAATCTAGTCTGCATGCAAGGTGAGACCTCAGGATCATCCGTGAGACCCAGTGTGCTCAGCAGTCTGGTCTCCTGACACACTCTTTTCCCACAGCCGTGGACTGAATTGAAGAGTGCCTGTGCCTGTCCTGCCTGCAAATGCACAGGGCCATTAGAATAAATTGAAATAGTCTGTGTAGGTGCTCCACTATCAAGGAACGCTTCTCTAGACTTTTCTCTGTTCATCCATTATAATGCATATGCTGCCTTTCCAATAACATTGATGAAACCCTCCAGTGAGTACAGAACAAACCTTTTCAAGCAACCCCTGTGTGTCAGTTTTACAGAGGACATGTTTCTTGTGTGGTTTTAATTTCTTGGCTCTCAGGAGCCCCAGCTAACCATCCTTTTCTGTTTTATGATGGTATATCTGGCACAATCATTCCTTCCTTTTTTTCTTTCTCCCCCTACCCCTCCTTCTCCACACAAACCAGATTTTTAACAGAGGAGTTTCTCTTAGAAATGTTCTCCTCCAGTTGGTGACGCACTTGAAATTCCCTGGGTGAAATGATCTCCTTTCCTTCCCCCTAAAACATTCCTATCAACCCTATCTCCACCCACACCAAAACAACATTCATCGGTTCCATATGCTGCTGAACAGCTCTGCGCTGTTTTATGAATAATGCATGCTGGCTTGTTAGAAGAACGTTTGTTGTACTAACCAGTGGAATTTAGATTTGAGAGCAATATCAGCAGACACGCCATGCTGTGCACTAATGCACAGGCTTTTTTGGGGGTACTATTCTGGCACCTTTGCTGCATCCTCATCAGAAGGGGGAAATGCGTGAGAAATCGGGGGCATGTGGGCTTTGAGTCTGGCAAAGAGCTACAGGCACTTTGTGATCAGAGCCCTTATCCTCACATTGCCAAGTGTTACAGATCTGTGTGTGAGGACAGGAGAAAATGTCAAGATCTGGATTTTGGGGGAGGGTGGCAAAAAGCAGGTGGTGAAGTAGTGTAGATCTGTATGCAAGCAACAGTTCTGGGTGAGGGCCACCTTCACGTAATCACCTAAACACAAACCAGGAGTGATATATAGCGGTGTGTTACACCCCATGCAAACCTGGCAGAAGGCAGTGACACAGAGCTATGCCCTGGTCCAAAGGATGAGCACATTAACTCCTCTTAGGCTCTATTCAGACACCTAACATGTCTGGAGTCTGTTGCCTCTGTAGCCTGTTTTTTTTTGTAGGGTTCTGCTACTTTAGTTGTTTTTCCTCCCTCCAGTGAAGCACATATGGCAGGAGCTGGGGTTGATGCCTGATTGACTGCTCTGGTTTGAAGGGCAGAGCCAATGGATGGGTGTTGAGTGTCTGGGGGAGATGCTGAACTTCTGACTGCAAAGGCTGAGCACATCTTTGCCCAGAGGTCCGTCCAGGGCTTCCTTGGCTGCCTGGGATCAACCATGCCGTTATCAGCTGAAAAAGAAATGCACTCAGGCAAGGCTTCTGCCTGCAGCAGGGAAGGGTGGCAGGGGCCTGGCTCAGAGAGCAGAGTGCATCCCTGTCCTTGGGGCATTAGAACCCACTTGGGGTATCTCCTGTAGTGATCAGATGCTCCTTCCCCTGACAGTGACTCCAGAAATCAGGGAGGAACTGGTTGCGAGCATAGAGCATGGGAGACAAGAACTAGAGAAGACAGTCTGAGGCATCCCTGCCGTCTCTCTGAACTTGGGTTTGGTTTTGCCTATTTACCTGCTCATGGCAGGTGTTTCTGGCTCCTCCACTGTGTGTGGAGCAAGTGTGAAAAATGCCTGTGGTGTATTCCCTTCTGTTCTGGCAGGGTTTTCTTCATGAGCTGGTGCATACAGAAAGTCAATAGTTTGCTTCATGAGCCAGCCCTATGTTGCTTTTTGAGGGGAGGGCTTGTACAGTGCGCTGGGACCTCTTCAACATCTTGCACCCTGCTGGCCAGGCTTTGCAGACCCTGGGCGAGCTGTTTCCTAGACGATTTACCAAGATCAGTATCTGGGTAATTTGCTACCTCCTTGTCCCTTTGTGCACACCTGCTTGTGCCTTTCTTTTGTTCACTGCTTCTGCATGCAGAGGGTGACTCACAGCATAGCTGGCAGCCAGCAGGTGACAAGAGCAGCCTGTTTAAATGGGTCCAGTGGTTTGTGCGTGTGATCGGGTTTTGAGGAAGGTGAGGATGGCGAGTGACCTTTTTTTCTCCCCTTGGCTACTTTATAAAACAAACAGGAGTTTTCAAAAGTGTTTTCTGCGTAGTTTTGCTTCTCTTTCCCACTGGAATAAAAGTACCAACTGGTGAGAGCCTTGTGAAAATCTGGGTTTTTAGTTGTCCCACCTGCTTACCAAGGGGAAAATGGGGATGGGATTCAGCGGTTTCTCAAAGAGTTACAGCCTTTCATTTAAAAAGGAAAGTGTTCCTTTCCTAGTTTATGAACAAATACAAACAAATCCCACAAACACATAAAAAATCTCATCTTTTTTTACACTGCAGTCTTCTAAAGTTCAGATTGAAGCTGTAAGAAACAGCATTGGCATTAAAATAAGGAAGGTGTCTGGGATTTTGCCTGCTGTTCTGTTTTATGCAGCAGTTTCTTTTATTCTGCCTTCAAAACCACATTTGTTTCTCCAAGGAGCTTACAGCAGTCCTGGGCCTCAGGTGTGGTGGGCCTAGAGATCAGCAATTATGAGAAAGAGGAAAGATGTAAACTCTTAAGGAGTAGGTCTTTGCGTTCTGGGTAATACAGCTAGAAAGTGAAAGTGTTGAAGTCGGACACTGCTGAGTGGTTGATATGTGGGGGTTTGGATCCTGTCTATAGTAGCCTTGGGTGCCAAAAGAGATAGAAAGTCTTTCCCCTATCCAAGTGGTATCAGTCCAGCTTGGAAGATGAGACCCACACAGTATTCATTCTAGCATTCCCTGCTGTGGTTGAGCCTCCCATTTCCTGGCTTATACAGGGAATTTGCCAAACACTTCCCAGGCTAGCAGGTAAGAAGTGGTGATTGTTGTCAAATTGTAAGAGTGTTTTAAGTTAGAGGGTTTTTACCTTTTTTTTTTCCATCTCCCAGAGAGAAAACATGAGTTAATAAAACCTGTTCTTGCAGCCAGTTAAGTACAGTGAAAGTCATGACCGCGCCATAATCTCTGATCAGCTTGTTGCAATTTAGTGAAGCATTTAGGTGCTTGTCTCAGAGTTTGTTTGATTTAGTCATACTCTGGAGAAATGTCTGCTGAAAAGAGCTGCTGTCTGAATCAGGGCCTTGGGGAACAACCATGAAATAAATGGTAGAGCAGGTGCTGTGCTGTACATGTCTGCTACTGGCTGCAAAACATGGAAGGAGGAAATTTTACTTCCCTGGAACATGTGAGTGCCCAATAGACGCCAGGGAGGTGTTAAAGCATAACTTGTTTTGGAGAAGGGACATAAAACAGTTGCTCTAAAAGGCTGGTGAGTCCAGAATCAAGTGTGCAGCCTGGCAGCAGTCTCTGCCAGAGACGTAGGCTGGGGGACAGGCATGAGAACTCATGTGTCTGCATCCCTTGAGAGGTCTCCTTGCTGAAGTCTCTGTGAACATGCTCGATGGATACACCAAACATGCCCTGTAAAGAGCTGCCCAGGCTGTGGATACTCCCTAGGATTTTTTTTTTTCTATTTTGTAAATAGTAGAGACTTTCTGACAGGCTGTGTCAGATGCTCACATCTTTGATGGTCTGTAGGAGGCAGTGTCCTTTGTCAAATGTATGCCATATGACTGGGTTAGTGTCTGTTACTCCCTAAAGAAGGAAGAGGGAGTCTGGCTCATTAGTAGAGATTGGGACAAACACATGTCACTTTCCACGAGGCAGACGCCTGGGGCATTTGTTGTTCCTGTATCAATCTGGACTTCTGCTTTTGTGTGTCCTGCTCTTTGACTGCAGTGATCCCTAGAGACTTTCTTAGCAGTGAAATCTCATAAAATGCAGTACTGTACAGAGCAGGTGTTCATTTTCAGAGGTTGTGACCCAATATTGTAGGCATTTGGGCCATAGAGCAACAATTGTGTTTCCCCAATCCAGGCTTTTACTGTTTGAAAAACTCATTCAGCCAGCTGGGGGAAAAAAATGCTACTTTGGAAAAAATGGGGCAGCAACTGGGGCGAGTATGCAGCCACTATCCGTTTTATTTGAAGTAGTTTTCTGGCTCAAAATGTAAGAGATATTTTAATCATAGTGGGAACATAAGAATGAATCAGAGAATAAGGGGTGGCTTTGGCCAAATAGTTAAGAAACATAGTGGCTTCTAATAGAAAATACCGGGTGACCCCAGGCAACTAGCATCAGCACCAGCTTGTGTAGAATAATGGAGGTGTGTCTAATTCTGCTGGACTGCTGGCAACGTGGCAGGAGAAATACTACCTCTTTCTTTTGCTTTCTTCCTGCACAGTGGTCTTAAAATCTCTTGATAGGCCTCATCTGAAAATTAAGCAAAATGCCTGCAGATTGGCAGGAAGGCCCTTTGGCTGTTTGCCTTTGGTACAGAGCTCCTTAGCGGGTTTTCACAGGCAAGCTGATATGGTGAAATCTTGGCCCCCATTAAAGTAAATGACAAAAAGGTCTCACTGAGTGCCAGAAATGAAGTTGAACCTTGCATTTCAAGGACTGTTAGGTGGGTATGAAAGTGATTGGACGATCACATCCAGAGTGTTTTGGTCAATGTCTCTTGAGTCCCGATGGACGTCAGTGACAAGTGGTTTCCCTCAGGGGTCCGTGTTGGCACCAGCGTTATAATATCTTCATTAATGACTTAGACAAAGGGATTGAGTGCACCCTCAGCAGATTTGCAGATGACACCAACTGGGTGGTGCAGTTGACACACCAGAAGGACAGGATGCCATCCAGAGGGACATGAAAAAGTTCAAGAAGTGGACCCATGGGAATTTCATAAGGTTTAAAAAGACCAAGTTCACAGTGCTGCACCTGGGTCAGGGCAAACCCCCATATCAATACAGGCTGGGGGATGAACAGATGGAGAGCAGCCCTGCTGAGAAGGCCCCAGGGGTGCTGGTGGGTGAGAGGCTGGACATGACCCAGCAATGGGCACTCACAGCCCAGAAAGCCAATTGTGTCCTGGGCTGCATCCAAAGCAGTGTGGGCAGCAGGGTGAGGGAGGGGATTCTGCCCCTCTGCTCTGGTGAGAGCCCACCAGGAACACCCCCAGAGCACCCAGCTCCGGGGTGCTCAGCACAGCGAGGACACTGACCTGTTGGAGTGAGTCCAGAGGAGGACCAGCAAGAAGAGGAGGGGGATGGAGCACCTCTCCTGTGTGGAAAGGCTGAGACAACTGGGATTGTTCAGCCTGGAGAAGAGAAGGCTTTGGGATGCCCTAATTGCAACCTTCCAGTACCTGAAGGGAGCTCACAAGTACTTTTTACTGGAGCATGTAGTGACAGGACAAGGGGGAATGGCTTCAAACGGAGAGTACATTTAGATTAGATATTAGGAAAACATACTTTACTGTGACGTTGGTGAGGCACTGGAACAGATTACCCAGAGAAATTGTGGATGCCCCATCCTTGAAAGTGTTCAAGGCCAGGTTGGATGGAGCTCTGAGCAACTTGGTCTGGTGAAAGGTGTCCCTGTCCATGGGAGGGGTGTTGGAAGTAGATGATGTTTCAGGTCCCTTCCCACCCAGGCCGTTCTGTGGTTCTCCGATTTTAAAATCCACAAACAAACCACAAACCCCAAAAACCTGCTTGAGGAAATGACTGTAGTCTCAAAACCTACATTTAGATGAGATTTCTGCTCTGCATTTCTACATTACCATGAGCAGATATGGTACTTTCTTGGTCAGAGGCAGCTTGCTTGCTGATATTAGTTGGGTATCTTTCCTCAACATATGTGTTTAACTCTGCATGTGTGACAGGGGTCAAGCAATAATTCCATCTCATTTCTCTCCCTTTGCAGGCCCTCTACAATTCAATCAAGAATGAGAAGCTGGAATGGGCAGTGTAAGTATACTGTGTAGAAATTAGGAGTTTAAAAATAGTACCTGTGTAGTAATCTGTTTATACCTCCTATGACACCATCTGTGTGGGCTCCAAAGCCTGTAGAAGATAGCCAGTGTACATAATGAGTTTGATTTTCTGGTAATGAATGACCTGACAATACAGCCTCATCTGTTTCTCCAGCAAGGGGAGTTGTTAATGATAGGAGCCAACTACATTTGTAAGGAAAGAGGACATTTCATTTAGTAGGAAACTTCAGCCTGTAAAAAGAGAAATTAAATCCTCTGTTGTTCTATGACTGCATAAATAAAACAGAAGTTGACTTCTCCCTTTATCTTTCTGTACATTGTGTCAGAACCACTGAATAGAAACACACGTCTTGGATTGAGTTTCCTGCTGTTGGTTTATTGTCTTGGTTTGTCTCCTGATTAACCATGGATAACTTGACAACGACCTAATATGAAAGATGATAAATTGGACAAAGTCAGATACCACTCCCGATCCTTACCTGCTTTTGACAGGCTAACACTTGTTAACTATGGTAATACTGCAGACAAGCAAGAGCTTCTATTTCTGGTTGTGTTAAATTGACATTTCTCTGTGCTCAGGTTTCATGTGGTCTAGTTATGCCAGCAAAGACTAGAAGGGTCTCCTTTAGATCTAGCCACTTGCAGAACAATGGATTTTGGTGTAAAATAGAAGAATGTTGTTTTCTATCTATTTTGGCTGTACAAAATATTTCCCTGCACGTATTTACATGTCTGAAACCTCACCTTCTTGGGAACAATATATGTTTGGAGTGTATGCTGCTGCACCTTTTGTGCTAGAAGTCCTAGCAGCTGCCATAGGTCTTGCAGGCCAATTGGCCTTCCAGTCTTCTTTGTTTTAAGTTGATGATCTCCAAAATGTGTTTCTTGTCAAGGTGTGCAACCTCACTTACAAAGCGCTGCTGGTTCCAACTGGGACTGCAGTCCCAGTTCAGATGTTAGTTAGGTAATGTCAGAGTAGTGAAGAAGGTGTGCTGCTAAGGGGAATCAGCAAAAAGTGCCATCTCTTATGAACATCATAAAAATCATGGTGGGAGACATTTTCCCAGACTGTGGCTTGGACCTGGAACACACTGTGTGAATCTTACATGTCACACCAGAGCTGTTTGCCAGACCCTGTCACAGGTACTTTAGACTCAACAGAATCCATTGTGTGAGTTCCTTGATGTCAGAATTTTCCTCCAGCTCTTGCCAGGAAACCATACCGTGTCTAATACACTTGGGCAGCCTCCAGGTGAGAACTGGCTCATGACTGGCTCTGATCCCATGAACTTCAGTCAAGGCGATTTATGAGGTAGCTTTCTCTTGTATAGGTGGTAACTGCTTTGTCATTTACTTAGTCTACTCCATGTCCCTTATTTGGGGGAAAACCACAAGCAGGCTGGAAGAGAAAGAATTCAGACTCTTCCTTAAATAAGACTTTGGGTAGGTATAAAGTCACCTTCTCACAGGGGAATGCTCAAAGAGGCCAGTTGTCTGTTCCTGTGTGAGACTGACAGATGGCTAGGACTGATGTGACAATTACTTTCCATGATGAGAAACAAAGCTCATTCTGGGCACAGTCAAAGAGAGTGTCCCTTTACCTTTAGAGCTGAGAGTACTAGCTGAAAGAGGCAGTGTGAAGATGTTTCTCCTCACTTTTACATTGAGGTGTGATTGGTGTAAAGTAATAACCCCAGGGAGCCCTGGGGTTGCCTGAGCTAGAGGGAGGAGGCACATAACTCTCCTGCTCTGCTGTTGTGATCTGCAGAGAAGGCTGAATAGGAAGGAGACATGGTCAGTTTTGCTGTGATGGGACTGAGGAAGATCCACTCTCCCTTCCAAAGATTATTCTTTTGCTTCCCTGATGCACTTGTCAGGGGAAGAAGTCAGAGGTGAAGATAAGTCTGCAAAACCCAGTATCAGCTCCCTTGCAATGCCGGCGTATTGAAGGAATGCCTTTCCTCCAGCCAGAATCCCTTTGAGGATCTAAGACTCTTATAAGCTAAACAAAGGTTTAAGAGCTGCTCTGGAAGTACATTATTTGGTGGATTAATGGCTATCGGTAAGTCCATAGGCAGGGGAGGGTAACAGTGATACAGAAGAGCGGGAAAGACTGCTACCTTGGTCCTTATCTTACTGATTGTGAGCTAGGCATGTCACCATCCTAAATGGCTTGCTGTACATTTCCAGTAGAATTATAGTCTGATCAAAAGGCTAACAATGACTCCAATTTTGTAGTCAAGAAAAGTGACACCTTAGTCAGCAGATGTGCTTCAGAGACTTTCCATAGGAGTATTCAATTAGCCTTTATGAACAGGAGAGCATAACTACAGCTCTGAAGAAGAACTGTATTACTGTTCTTTTTCTGCAGTAGTGCCAGGCTCAATTTCTCCACAAAGTTAAAGGTGAATCACATACTACGATCTGTAAAATAAAGAGATCTGACCGGGAATTTACCCTGAACTGGTGATCGTGTGATCCCGAAAGCGCACTTCTGCTCCACACTGCACGCCGCAAAGATGCCAATTATTCTTCACATCCACTGTGGATGGGCTTAAATTTGGAGCGAGGGAAGTTTGGGGTCAACGTTTAGAAAAGCTTGCTAGCAATAAGCCTTTTAAACCAGGGCACAGGTTTGCCTGTATGAACTACAGAAGTGCTTTCATTGAAGGTTTTTGTGAACTGGTTATTCTGCCTGGAATGGGTTAGGAAGAGTGGATCCAGCCTTAGAGATGGATTGGCCAGCCTCCTAAAATCCCTTCAGTCTCATTGTCCATAATACTATATCCCAGGTTTTTTAGATGTTTCTCATCCTTTTGCTTTCACACTGATCATTATCATCTTTGAGCTGGAAGAGAAAAATCAATGGGATTACAAAGATGCCAGAGCGAAATATATTTTGTTTGCTTGATGTTTACATGGGAATGTGGTGGTGAAGACTATTGTTCTCCATTGTTTGTAATACTATGTCTGTTTCCTGTTGAAGGTGATAGGAATAATAAAATCATAAGCTTAAAATAGGTGATCTGGAATGAACATATGAAATCCCAAAGCACTGCTTACAGAATTGCTAAAAGCCAAATGGCTGCATTTGAGCCAGCCATATCCCAAAAGATTTCTCACAGCAGAACAGTATAGTTTTCAGGAGACTCACTTGATTTTTAACTAGCTGATGGTAAAGGTTTTTTTCCAGAAAAGTTTAGGCATGGACATGGTGTATTCTTCTTTGTTTTTCTGGATCACAGTGAAAAATTATCCCCTTTCCGCCAAAACAAAACAGGTCATTGAGGTAGTGATGGTGGGAAAGGGGTACTGCCAAATCAAACTGTGATGCTGAGATCGGGGTGGTTATAAAGACATCTGTGCTGAAGCTCACCTTTTTCTAGGTCAAACTGAGAAACTGCTCACCTTTATAGTTAACTCTTTGTCTCCCAAGTTCTAGGATATTTCCTGTTTGCAGCTTCTTGTTTTGTTTTAGCGGGGGGGGGGGTTAGGCGGTGATCACTTGGGTCTCCTTTCTTCCCTCCAAATTGCCAAAACTTCTTTCAAAGTCACTTTCCTAATACAGGTGCTATCAGTTCCACAGATGCATATGTTACAAATCTGAATTGCTTTTCAATTAAAATTTTTAAAGGAATGAACCCAACCTTTTGCCACGCCGTGTAAGTTTGCTGTTGGAACAAATGCAGAGACAAAGCAGCTTTTTGAAAATAAAGGGCTTGACTCCATCTTTCGGGCTTAGTGACTTCAAGGTTTTCCACGGCAGAGCCTGAAATCAGAGCATAGAGAATACAGAAATATTTTCGTTACTGAGAGAACTGGATCGTGCTTTTCTCCCAGAAGACAAAAGTGGGACTTCCTTGCGTAGGGTCTTTTTGGGGAGTGGCAGAAAATACATTTTTTTCACCAGAATGGCAACATCTGGATTTTTAAGTTTTTCAAATCTGTGTGTTTAAGAGGCAAACTCTTTCTGCTTGTCAGCAATCATGCGTTTGGAAAGGAAAACATTGCTGTTTCAATGCTCTGACTTGGAGAGAGAGAGCAAGCTGGTCCTGGCTTTGGTGTGCTGGTTCTCATGGGCAGCCAGAGTGCAGGTCTTTTTCCAAAGAGACAGGCTGAGGGAGGTGGAACTGAAGCTCATTGTTTTGGGACACTTTGCAAATACCGTGTACCATAAGCAGAGTATTGGGGCCCTTTCCTGTCCCTGGTACCCTGCAGAACAGAGACACTGTGGGTCCCATTTTGTATGGATGGAAAGTGGGACCTACAAGAGGTTTCACAGCTACCAGCCACTTACAGTCATCAGAAAGGGGTCACCAGAGGAATTGATTCCAGACCCAGAGCCGGGAATGATCTTCCTTTGCTGACTGAAGACAGAAAATCCCTTAAGACCTCTGCAAACCCAGGTGGACCTTCATGATGATATTTGGCTACTGAAAGGTGTGTTGGACCCATTGTGGGTTTTCTCCCCCAAAGGCAAAAGGACTGTGCTACTTTCTATATGAAATGAAAAGGAGAGGCACTGGTCCTGCCCTTAAAAAGGACCTGATCTATGCCTGTGTGACACTACATCCATGAGTCTGAATGTACCTGCACAGAGACCCCACCTTGCCCTCACATCCCCAGAGGCCTTCACGCCGGGGATGTTACAGGGCTTGAATGGTCTGTGAGAGGCATCTGAGGGTGGGGAAGTAGGCAGATCCCCCACAGGCTAGGGTTTCAAACAAACATCGGGTTTCGGGTTTACGTACCCAGAGGCCCGCTGAATTTTCTGCAGTTCTTCCTTTGCAAATGTATCCTAAAGGCTTTTGAGCAGTAAGCTCAAATCATTACATCACTGATAAAGAGTATGCAGGAATTATCTATTCAGCCAGCTTTGGAGGATACCTGAGCAAAGGCTAATAGATGAACTTTTTTGCTGCTTTGACAGTCCTCCTAGTCGTCCTGAATTCTTCTTGTACCTGACCACTGAACCAACATGGAGTATTTGAAGAAATGAATCCCATGTCCTCTGGTTTTTATACATTTTTCATACATTGTTTGTAATGAGTCCTTCCTGCCTCTCTAGCTCCCTTTGTCGCAGCCTGCAGACTGACTCGTGCATCTTGACCTCATGCATGTTGTCAGAGTACTGAGGTCTCAGAAATGCCTAAATCTTCGGAGTCTCAAGGATGTCCCATTTTCATGGTGGATCAGAAGACCAGTTAAAGGTTTATGCAAAACTACCAACAGTCATGACAGCAGATGCTATTTTGTCCTTGTCCACCCTGTTTTTTGAAGAATTCATGTTTCATTAGCTGCCCCAGAGGTGCTGAATTTAGGAGCACTGCCCCCAGCACTTAGTGGTGTCCAGGATTGTCCAGGATTGATCATCACACCACCTGGGGCTGCTTGGTTAAGGGCATTGGTATATTCCCACAGGATCAGTATGTGATAATTCTCTCCCATAGCTCAAAGGAGAGAGCTTATTCCAAAATATGTTAGGCCTTTTACTGCAGTAGGTCTCTGCTGACGAGGAGAAATCCACTGTGTCCTTGGCTGAGATCCCAGAATTCACAAGGCACTTCTGTGTGACAAATCAGCCTGAGCGCTTATGCCCTTTGAGAGATTTTAGTCTGGATTAAGTGCCACAGACTTGAGTTGAGAGAATTTGCTTCTGAAATGGACATATATCTAAGAAACACATGTCACACAGTGATTCAGATTTGCCAGCAGCTTGTGAGTGAAGTTGACACAGGAAGGGTGGGGGCAAATGAAATTGTCAGAAATGCCTACACTTTTTTAATTGGGAGAGGGCTTCAACCAAAGTGTCCATGAAGAAGTCCCTTACTGCTTTGACCAGTAAAAAGTTTTGCAGAACTTTTTGTTCTGGAATGGGAGAGCACACATCAATAGGCTAAAAGATGCAAGGACTACTCCCCCTTGCAGGAATCAGGTCTTCAAGTGAAAGTTTTGTTCCCCTTAATCAGGAGACCTTGCAAGACAACACCATGAAGGTGTGGTGCACCTCCTTGACTCTATCTCTACAATTAAATCAAGTGTCTAGGACCTTTGTGTGGCTATGGGGACAAATGTCAATGTGTAGCATCTGTATCCACACTGTTGAAAAGTTGTATCCTCCAAAAGGGGGCACTTGTTTCCACGCTGCCTGTTAGGATAGTCCTTGTTAGGGTGGTCCTTGATTGTGCTGATTCCTAAGTGGTGTCTGGAAATAGTCTGGGAGTGTGCTGGGCTGAGACCATGCCAAGCATAAATTAATATGAGATGATCAAAGTCTAATGATTGGGAACGTTCCCCGGTACTGTGGAGTTCACTAATAATAAAATCTGTGTTTTGGGATTTGGTTTCCTTATTGTCAGACCAGTCTAATATACTTTCATCTCCTTAGACTAAATTATTCCCCGGAAGACCATTTTATGGAATCATAGAATCATTTCGTTTGGAATCGTCTAGTTCGGAAAAGACCTTTAAGATCATCAGGTCAAACCTTTGACTGAACACCACCTTGTCAACTAGACCATAGCACTAGGTGCCATGTCCAGTCATTTCTTGAACACCTCCAGGGATGGTGACTCCACCAGTTTCCTGGGCACCCCATTCCAATGCTTAACCACCCTTTCAGTGAAAAAATTCCTCCTGATGTCCAACCTGAACCTCCCCTGGTGCAGCTTGAGGCGATGTCCTGTTGTCCTGTCTCTAGTTGCCTGGGAAAAGAGACTGAGCTCCACCTTGCTACAGCCTGCCTTCAGGAAGTTGTAGGGAGCAATAAGGTCTCCCCTGAGCCTCCATTTCAGCAGAGCTCAGAATAACACAGATTGTTCCTCTAGCCCACAGTTCTTGGAGGACATTTCTTTGAATGGTCTTTCCCATGAGTAGCCGTGGTAGCCGTGTGTCCCTAAAGGAGCTCCTGGATCGACATATGCCTTGCTAATCCTCATCTCATACATGCCTTTGAACATGTACATGTGATTGAAAGATCTGCCCCAGCTTGCTCTCCCTGCAAATCATCTGGGTCCAGCAAGATACAGCAGATTGAAGCCCACCCCTAGGGGGTTGTCGATATTAGCCACCATTATGCTCAAACGCTAGTAGTATTTTTTTTAATCAGATACTGGTCTTAGGAGAACCATTGCTACCATGACTTTCCAATGACAGCCTTCATCCTCCCTGATACACCTTTCCTAGCAAACTGGAGAGGAATGTATGTGCACTTCAGAGGACTCAAAGGATGAAGGGCTGCTCTGTATTCTGACACTAGCTGTGGTTCCTCTGGATACACCATCCACCCACATTCAGTGGCCAGTTCTGTGAAAACCGTTGTCCTACACTTCTGATTGACACCCTTTGTTTTCTGTGTTGTCTGGTGCTTTTTAGCCTTTGCCTGTGACGAGCAAAAAGGCATTTATTAGTCAGGTGATGCCTGTGACTTGCTGCATTGTTGTCCCCAAGAGCGATGTTGAATACATTGCCCTCATAAGTAACATTTTGAGTAGCATTTTATTTCCAAAATACAGATAATGCAGTTCGCCTAGTGTAGTTGTTATTTTTAAATTACTACTTCTATGCTAGTATGTAGAGGAAAATAAAGAAAAGGAGGTAGAGTCTGTATTTCATATACTAAGTTAATGGGTAAGCCACAGTGATCTGCAGTAATCTAATTCTTTTCGTCTACTTATGAACTCATGAAGAAATTGGAGAATTTTCAGGAGAGCCCAGCAGGAAAATATTTCCCATTTTAGCACTCAGATAAGTGGAATTAAAAATAGGTGATGTGGGAGGACACAGAACACTCTTGAAGTCTTATCTTTTGAGACTGTTACGGAAACTTGGGCTTTATTGAAAATCTGGCTTCAATGTCCTGTGCTGGTGAAGTAGGTGACCTGAAGCTTTGCTATAATACGTTTATATAGCATGTATTTAGGCTTCTCTATAAAAAAGGCCCCCTATAAAGAGAGAGGTGTGTTTGGACAAGGAGCATTCAAGAATTGCTGAAATGAAACTTTGCTGGTCAGCCCATAATTTATGCTTAATTTTCACTGCTTTTTAAGGGATGAAGAAGAGAAAAAGAAGTCCCACTCAGATGGTACAGATGAAAAGGATAATGGGAGCCAGCCAAAGGCTGTCAGTCGAATTGGCAACTCAAATAACCCATTCCTGGACATCCCTCATGACCCCAATGCTGCTGTGTATAAAACTGGATTTCTGGCTCGGAAAATCCATGCTGATACGGACGGAAAGAAAAGTGAGTATTTTTCACTCCTAACGTGTTATTTTCTTATCGAGTCTGCACAATGCTTCTTACCAATGAGCCCACGTGCTTCTCAAGGCAAATAGTGCTGCTTCATTAGGGGAAATTGCAGTAATAACAAACAACACAGTAATTGGATTATCACACTCTCACTGTTAGGCCAGGATTTACAATGCTTAGTCCCATTTGCAGCAGCTCTAATGCACGAGCATAATAAGTAATGTGATACGGCAAAGCAATGTGAATTTTTGGCGCTGAAAGAAAATTAATATCGTGGTTTACAGAAGGGAGAACAATTTCAAGTGAATTACAGTAGCTGTTCCGCAGTAATTTGGTGATTCTCCATTTCCTTACGTGACACCAGTTTGTTGCAAATCTCCCCTCCCTTCTGGGTCTGTCTTTATAAAGAAGGGCTGTTCTTTATTTCTGCTTGGAAGGTGCTGTAACCATTCCCTTCCCTACTTTCCCAGCCCTGGGTCAGACACCCAATGGAGTGCAGCAGCTTTTGGCAACACCCAGCTTTTTACCATGCAGTTCCTCTCTGCCCCTTTCTTGTAACAGTCCTGCTGCCTCTCTTATTTTAATTATCCTCTTTCGTTCTTTTACTACTTCTGTTTGTGGTGCACTAATTATCGAGGGCCTCTGATTCACCTGTGTGTGTTTTGTTGCTTGAGTATCTTCATTTGTTTTCGGTTGGTATTGGAAACAGCAGAGGTTACTCAGAGCATCTGTATTTTCCCTGATAATTGTTAATGATTGCCTGCTCATGGTTCACATTGTTGGGCTAAATCCTGAAGACGAAGTCTGGCTTTGTGATGGGTTTCCTGTAACTGCTGGTCTCTCCTAGCTAGGCTAAGCTCTTTGGTGTCTTTTGCTAGTATATTTTAGAAGGTACAGTTGGAGGTCGGTGTTTTCAAGATGGAACGTGACAGCTGGACAACTAAATCCAGACAGACATGTCAAAATCAAACTGACCTCATTCTTTGTGATGTTTGGATGCTCTGAATAGATTCCTCTTTTTTAAAACGTCTGCTTATTTAACCTTAATAACTAATTGTATCTAGTATCTTTATTAAATGATTTCTTTAATTATAGGTGTCAGAACTGCTCATTATTCAGCGCAGTGGATGCTAGCATTTTGGGCATAACCCTTTTATGAGTAATGTAATTAAGGCCATGTTTTCAGAAGCTCCTGTACAACTTAAGAGGTCTGTCTCATTGTCATGAAGCTCTCAAAAAAGTTACATTCTGACTTTCTAGGGGCAAATAAAACAAAACAATTTTTTTTTTTAAAGTCAGTTAGACCTTTTCATATTTCATTTCCTGATAGAGCTGTTGCAGGGCAGAGATCAGCTTGTGCAGGATTTTTAAGGAAAAAGATATACTAGAATGCTTATGTGTATTTTCTCAGGAAAGGAGTATTGAGGGCTAAAGCACTTAGGCACTTAGAGGAGAGGAGTGTAAGAGAGGCCTGTGCCTGGAAGCTGAACTGAACAAATGCCGGTTAGAAATAAGGTCTGTTATACAAGATGAGAATGATTAACCTCTGGAGCAAGGGACCTGTAACCTTTTCATCACTTGCTTTCTTCAGATCAGAGCGGGATGCCTTTCTGAGTGTCACACTTTAGTTGTGCACAGGTTATTAGTTTCAGTATAAGGGCAGTGGTTGGTATATATCTGGATGCTGGTCAATGGTGTGTGCTTGGTAGAGAGAGAGCTTTGATGCAGGCTTTGTGACCATACAGCTGTATGTTTCTAGGAATTCATGGGCTGGATATGCTGTCCCTGTTATGTTCTTCAGCCTCTAACTGACTTTAGGTTTCTTGAGGGATGGGATTTTTTGCCTTAGGATTTTGTTTGGCACCCTTCTCCTTTCTAAATGCCAACTTGGGTGTGCGGCACCAGTAAAGGGAAGGATGCTCTTGAGAGACAGTGCTTTCTGACCAGTGTCCTGTGGGGCCTGAGCATTGCAAGCCAGCCTACTGTGACATGGAGAAAGAGTGCTTCTTTCTGAAAACTACCACAGTGTAGCACTCAGACCTAGCTGTGTAGGGGCAGTGTCTGCCTACCTGCAAGTGCACAAAGACTGGATCTCTGTGGCCTTCTTTCTGCAATGCTGCTGTTCCCTTTCTGATCCAGTCCAGGGCTGTCGTCAGGGTTGTTTTATTACTCTCTCTCACAGCAGGTATGTGCAGGCACTGTGCTAAGTTGCATTGTCCTTTGAAAAGGATAGTGCAAAGGAGGTTTAACACAGGACTAATGTAGCTCTCCTGTTGCCTAGAAAAAGTGTAAAAATGGATCTGATTTAAATGGGTTTTCATTTGTTTTCTTTGCAGCTCCCCGGGGAAAGCGAGGCTGGAAAACCTTTTATGCTGTGTTGAAGGGAACCGTCCTGTACTTGCAGAAGGTAAGGGAAATCACTGTCTTTTGAATACTAATTAAAGCGGGATAAAGCAGCAGGCATCCTCTCCACTCTCTCAGCCCACCTCCAGACTCCTTTCCCTCCGACGCACAGCGTAGCTGATCTCTCTACCCTGCACCCTGTTTATACACACATTCAGGCATGAATCCTTTCGTTGAAACCCTCTCCCTTTTCACAATTTCAAGTTCAGTTCCACTGTCCTATCCACGTGTGCCCCCAATCTGTTCTGTTGCTGTCCCATTGCTGTCTCTCACAGCTGGAAAAAGTAGCCGGCTTCACCAGCAAAGGGAGCCTCATCTCTCTGTGCCTTGCACAGATTCCTCTAGGCTGCTTTTAACTTTCCGTTTCATACGTATGACTTCCCCTACTGTAAGGTTGTCCTCCTTTCCCACCTTTTCATAGTATACTTTACTGCAGTGCCTGCAAGAGCAGCTGCAAAGTAATTGAACAACAGCTTGGCCTTGGTAGGAATCTGCAGCTTCTGTTCCGTTGCAAAATTGAAGGATAAAAGGATACTATTTTTTTGCCAAAGCAAGAAGAGACTGGTTTCTAACAAAATGTGCTTCCTGACAGCAAGAAGTCTAAAAAAAAAAAAAGTCAAATGAAACCCTCCAAGCCTTTTGTCACAAGCTTAAATTTATTATAGTACATTTTTAACTGTACTGTTGGAACATAAAATACAACATATGACTGAGAGCTGTCAAAATCAAATAAATGGTAGCAGCTAAGTAGGTTGCTAGGGCTTTTTGCCCCCCAGTGTAGATGAAATATTCATGCAATAGGTTCTATTTGTCCAGACTGCTCTGTATTGCAGAAGCATGCTTCTTCGAAAGCTGTTTTACATTTCCACCAGGTTTTGCAACTGTCAGGAGTGCAAGTACATACTGCAAGTACATTTCCTTCTCCCCTGCTGTGCCTTTCTGAAGTTGTTGGTTTCACTGGCACCAACCTCGATATTCTCTGAGAAGAAGGAGAGTGGTTTGGATCGAATTATTACAGCATGAGGCTTACAAGGTGGATGCTCTGGGTGCAGTACCTTTTTGAGAGGGCTGAAATCCTGGAACAGACAAAACAACCTGCAGTCAGGATGGAATGTTTGGGCTGAAAGATGTATGTGATATGCTCGAAGCCAGTGCAGGAGACAAGTCTGCTGAATCCCAAGTCCTCTTACTGGGAGCAGGTTCAGGTTTTACTAAACTGGCCTTTGAACTTGCCATTTCATGGGTGGAATGAAGTCACCTGCTTCAGTTTCTCAAATAAGTCATCTTTAGTGTTCACCTGAAAAGACTGCGTGGCTCCCCAAGAAGTAAGAGGGCTCGTTGTTTGTAATACATTAATTAATTTCTTATTTGATGTTTAAGGAGGGATTAATAAGCTTTCAAGGGGAAGAACTGAGGATACTGTCTGTTTTAGAGTCTTAATTAGACATTATTATGAGGATTGCTGACATATTAGTTTAAAATGCTTTCTGTTTAACAAAATGTTGAGATGCTGATGTAGCATGCAAAATTTCTACAGAATGCTTCTTTCCCCACTCTCACCCTCCATGCTTTGAAGAGCAAGAGAGTAATTTCACATACGACTGCATCTTTGCAGAATGAAATATATTGTTGGAGTTATTATTTGTTTGTTATTTGTGTGTTTTGCACTTGTCAGAGCACTTGAATTCCGTGATTACAGGGCAGTACTCTGCAAAGCTGCATTCTCCCACTTGGTCTGGAAGACATTTGCACTGAAACCATCTTACTGTAGCACACTGACAAGCGAGGCTTTTACTTCGGTGCTGTCAAAGGGTGGCAGAATAGTGTGATGGGAAGTAACTCATTCCAAGAGTGGTCAGGGGAGCTGTGAGCCTCCCCAGGGTGCCTCTGGACCCTGCTCAGCCACATGCTGCAGCTGTGAAAACGCCTCTGGTTTCTCTGAGCTTCAGAAGGTCCTCCAGGGCTTTGCTTCAGCACTTAAATAGACTTTAAATAGACACTGTGTTAAGGACGTAGTGTCACAGAAGGTGAGGGTACCAAGGTTTTAAAATAAGAGCTAGGCCAAGCTGTTGTAGTAGAAAGTTCCTGATCTGTTGTTTCCTTTTGTAATGTACATTTTTTTAATGTAAATTATAGTAATTTCAGAAAGTTCAAGAGTATTTTAGAACAGCTTGATTTCTTTGTGGAAGTGCATAGCTCTGGCAGTAGTGTTGGTCAAAGGATTTCCTTGTCTCTGTTCGTCTTGTCTCCTGATTAAAGAGTGCTGTAGGCTAGGGTGCATTCACATGCATACACACATTTTTCCTCTTTCTCTCCCTATCTTTGTATTTGTGGAGATAACATCTGTGATGATGGTTTCATTGCACTGAGTGCTATTCAAGTAAGACAGAGAGAAATCTCACTGTTCAGGTGCTGTCTCCACATAAACACATGTACAAACCTCTGCTGTATTGCTTTCTCTGTTTATCTGTAACTCAACTGTTCCCTCAAGACACTACTGTAATATAAATATTAATTGTTTGTAGCAGCTGTGATTCCCCCAGTGGGCAGTGTGATCCCAATTCTGCTGTCATTCTGTTTACATTCCAGTTCTCCCTGTTCTGCTGTCAAAGTCCATGTATGAGAGTGTTTTGTAAATGGTGGTCACTAGAGATTCACTGGGGAGTTTTTCTGGGCAGTCTTGTCTGCATGCCCACATTTTTTTTTGATTTTTTTTTTCCATTGGAATTATTCCAGTGCTAATTCCTGTGCTGCATATTGCTTTGTTTTCAAATGAGTGATTTAAGAGGGATGGTTTCTGAATTAGTGAGCCCAGAGGGCACCTGAGGGGCTCAGTGGAAGCATTCTCAATTAGCCAACTAAACATGTCTGCACAGTATTACATAAAATGAAGAGTCTGACATGTTTGGGATGTTAGCCCTGTCTCTGGGCATCCTCAGGCCAAGGTTAATTTCCTGCCCTCTGTTCATAGCAACAGGAAATTGCAAAGTAGGAGCTTGACAGAATGTCTGTTTGCTAGACTGGCACGGGATGTGATGTGCATACAGAAGGGAGGTTTATAAGGAAAGGACATAAGGCTGACCTCGCTTCCTTGCTAGAAACAGCTTCTGGGCAAGAAGTGCTGGACAGCAACCTTCGTGTCTTTTTCGGACTCTTCTGTGAGGTTCACAACGTCTTTGCTCTTAGACGTGTGACTTCATAATCTTGCAGGCTTCTGGGTATTTTTGTATAGCTTTTATCAAATTTCCTCTATTAAAAGTTAAAAAAAAAAATAGAGAAAGGCCAGAATGATGTAACATGTTCGGTGACGAGACTTTCTGAAAGAGAATTTTGTAGCTGTCACATGCAGCTGAGTGGAGATATGCACCCACGGTACATTGACTGATAAAAAGACAAATGTCATTCCCTGGTCTATCAAAAACGGATTTAGAATCATGTTGACTCTGGGTCAGCAGGATGTGGGAAAGTCATTCTCCAGGAGTTTGAGAAAGATGAATTCAGCATACCATTCCACTGTGTGCAGCACTCACATCAGCTTTCAGTTGACAGAGCGGTCACAGTTCCCTTCTGGCTCCATATATATATTTCTTGCCACTGTCTTGGTCTAACTTTAGAGAGCTGCCTTCCGTTTCAGCTCAGCCTCCATGCTGACACCAGCATGTGCCTGATGGCACAGGAGAAAATGGATGTTCCTGCTGCCATAGCATTCCCCACCAGGCGTAAAGAGTTGAAGGCCTTAGAGGAGGAATTTTGACAGCACATTCATGTTCTTAATAGCTTGCTCTGAGGCTGGCCAACGACATGGAGACATTTCCGGTATGCAGATCAGTGCCTTTGGAGAAGCTGGCAGAGCCCCAGCTGTCAAGGTAGATTGCAGCTAACTGATCTGGTGGGATTAGGAAGGATTATCGGGAGCCCTCTCTGTCGGAAAGAAGGGGTTCTCAGCCAGGATTGCTTCTGGGGCTGCCCAAATGTGGAGTTTTTCTGGAACAGTTTAGACAGCAGAGCAGGTTGTGGATGCTGGATGCAACCCACAGAGGAAGCAAGGCACCAACAGGCTAGGTGACAGCTGACACTGTCTCTAGGCAGTAACTCGAGGAAAGACAGAATATCGGGTTCCTGAGGCCTGTCTGAGTTCATTTCCTGGCTCTGAAGTTTTTGCAGTCTCCCTGGGCAGTGGAGCCAGTCATTTCCACTGAAACTACCACCAAATAAATCAGCTTTTGAACCCATAAAGAAAGGGGCTTGACCTGGGGCTTTGCCTCTTCCATCTTGATGATGGAGATGTGCCTGACTTTGGACAGTCTCCTCCAATGATTGTCCTTTGGCTAGAGTCTCGAGTCTCTAACCTTCCTTGAAGAAGGTTTGGGGAATGCCCTAAGTGAGCATGATGGAGACATTCTTCCAGATCTTGCAGAGTCTCAAGCTATGGGAGAAAAAGGACTCTTGGCTTTGCCCACTGCCAGCCCTTGAAAACCCCATATGTTGCAGATGTTTAGGCTGAAGGCTGCCCTTTGGTCACCTGTGCAGTAGTGCTCTGTCTTTCTCCTGGGCTTGCCGGACCTGTGGTGTGTTGTGCTGTTGTCTGGCCCCAGGTGGAAGTGGTGCTGGATAGCTGCATCTCCTCAGGTGAAGCATCTGAGCAGCGGTGGCAAGTTCTGGGCCTGCACTAGCTGGAGCTCTGTCAGGAAGGATGAGACATGGCAGAGGAGCAGGATGCTTTGTCCTGCCTTCTGAGAGGTGGTCACCACAGTTGGTGATGCCATATCCACCGAAACTCCTCCTGGAGAGCCCCAACCCATGTTGTCCAAAATTACAGATACCTTTGGCAGCAGTGCAGGTACCTCTGATTGCAGTCCTATTCTGTGTGCTGCCAGAGAAACCTTGTAAACAAATTCATGCATGTTAACCAGCTCCTCTTCAGGGCAGGTGCCTCCCTGGCTGTTGAAGCTAGTGCTGTCCTGGCACATGCCCTGCATCCTGCACTCTCTTTCCTGCTAAACCTCATCTCGTAACTTGTGTTCAAGTGGAGGATCAATAGTTATTATGCCTGCAGGGAGTTATTCCTCTGTTTTGCAGCTGTCACATCGGTGTTGTGTGTGTCAGGTGAGACTGATTTCTGTGATGTACTAAGAGGGAGAAATGGAGTCAATTACAGACTGCTTTGGCCTGTCCTTCAGAAACAAAGTGATGCAGCATTGCTGGCGAATGACTTTCCCTTGAAAAAGCTCCCGGCTTTCCCAAGCCATTTATAGTCATGTGGGCTTCACACAGAACTTGTGGCTAGACCGTGGTTGTGCCTTTTTATAGCTTCTGTCACTCAGGAGATCAAAGACTGCTTGCAGGCTGGTGATTACAACACAAGAGAAGTTTGACTCCCGTTTTTGTCTTTTGGTGCTAGGAGTGGTGCTGTTACTGTGTCAAAAACCCTGGATGGAGCTGTGCTTGCAATTCATGGACTCTGAGTAGAGAGATTTAAGGCAGTTCACTATATTTGCTTTGATAAGGAGGCTTCTCCAGTGTGTTGAGGGCCTGCCTAGGAGAACGTACGAAGGCACTGTTTGAGAAGAATTAAAATGAAGCAGTGGAGGCTGAGAACCCAAGTAGCTGAGCAGTGGAGGTAGGATCTGATTATGAAGGATTCCTGAAATGAAGACAGATAATCCACAGCTGTTGTGATAGTCAAATACTTCCTCTTTACCTCTCTTTCTATCAAGCAGGTAGCAAAACTACTTCTCTCCCTTGGAAAGAGATTAAAAAAAAAAAAAACAAAAAAAGGAAGAAAGAGAAAGGAAAATATGTTGCAGGTAGTAGAAACCACAAGTGCTCATGTCAGGTTGCATTTGGTTCATATACTTTATTGCTATCTGTGAAGTGTGGAACAAGGTTTTTCCCTAGGCTGGGGAAAAAGGAGTAGCACATGCAAAACTAAGATGCCGTTTTCCCCCTGTTAACTCCTGCAGGATGAATATAAGCCAGAAAAGGCTTTGTCGGAGGAGGATCTGAAGAACGCGGTTAGTGTGCACCATGCGCTGGCGTCCAAGGCAACAGACTATGAGAAGAAGCCCAATGTCCTCAAGCTTAAAACAGCAGATTGGAGGGTCCTGCTTTTCCAAGCCCAGTAAGTGCTCTCTTCTCACCAGCCACTGAGGAAAGAAAACGATGCTGAAGCAGGGGCAAATTCCTGGCTGGACAATTTAAAGCAGAGGCTTAAGAGGTTCAATCTGTTTATTTGATCAGAAATAAGATTAAGTAGTGATGTGATTAGAGTGCACATGTAGTGCATGAGAAAGAAACATCAGGTTTCAAGAGGCTTTTTAATCCAGCTGAGAAAGGCATAACAAGATGCAGCAGCTAGAAGCTCAAGCTGCAGGAAATTCAATTTGGAAACAAGGCACAAACTTATAACAGTCAGGGTGATTAATCATTGAAGCAAATGACCAAAGGCAGTCTTGGATTGTCTGTCTCCTGATGTCGTCAGGTCCTAGCCGGATGTCTTTCTAGAAGATACGCTGTGGTCAGAAACAAAGTTAATACAAGAATGATTTGATTAGGTTCTTCATGCTGTGATGCCCCGGCAGAACAGATGACCTACCTACCTTTTGCTTCAGACATGAGCCCCTTTCTACCAAGACCATGTACAGATCCTGGAGATCTGTGGTGTCCTGCACAACTTAGACCTTAGGATATGGGCCCTGAATCAGGGCATTGGTTGGCTCTGTCACCTGTGTCATTTGGATTGGATTAGGAAAAGATGTGTGCTAGGGTGAGGTATGGGCCTAACCATAAGCCATCCCGTGACTGAGTTACCTGTCACTAAACTGCTTGCAAACATAGACCAAAAGACTAAGCAGGCTCTTAAGACTTGTCCAGTTCTGATTATTCTCGCTTTTGAAATGCCATATAAGGGGTGGAAGGAGTTAGAGGAGGCTTGAGTCAACAGGTGCTTAATGTGTGTTTCTTCCCCAGGAGCCAAGAAGAAATGCAGACCTGGATCAACAAGATTAACTGTGTGGCTGCTGTCTTCTCTGCACCGCCGTTTCCAGCAGCAATTGGCTCCCAGAAGAAGTTCAGTCGCCCGCTCCTGCCAGCCACCACCACAAAACTATCTCAGGTGAGATGTTCTTATATGGAGGGTAGGTGATGACGATCTCTCTTGCTGGCTGGAGACTGGATGGTGGTCCTTGTCGTTGTTTTATGGCTGTTGCCACTGGCAGTCCCAGGAGGAGGAGGCTTACATGGTAAATCTCTGCTCCTTTCCTGTTGCAAGATTGGAAGCGGTGGGAGAGAAGGAACAGACTTGAATATAGTTGTTTTATGTTTTTGAAGAAAAGAAACAGTCACCAGTGTTCCTAGTATGAGACAAAGAATTTTCATCTCGTGCTTGTGGCTGTGTAGAAGACATTTCAAATACTGACTGGTGGGTTTTCTTAAGTATGAGTGTGTATTAAGGCCACTCATTTCAGAAGAAGTAGACGTACTCCTGGTCTTTGGCTTATTGAAATGATAAAAGGTGAAAGCTGATGGATTAGACAAGCATCAGTTATATTTTTCCCACAACATTTTCCAGGCTCCAATCCTTATCAGCCCAGGGATTTCCTGTATAATATGTGTTTGTAACTGTTTCTTACGTGAATGTCTGTGGTCTCCCCTTGTGATCACACAAGCTTTTAGCATCCTGTGTCAGGGACTTTCACAGCTGTACTTCTTGCACAAACACCCACGTATTTCTGCTTGTTTCACACTGGCTGTGTCAGATGCTTGCACCCATGGCTCTGTGAACTTTGGGAGATGTGATGCATGCCTGCAATTCCTCCTGCCCTGGCAGGAACATGACGTTGTTTGTGTTCATCAGGTTGACAGAGCGACAGAGGTTACATTTCATGAGTATTCTCCTGTACTTTTTAAAGTGATCTGCCCATGCTGAATTGCTTCTTAAATGACTTCGGGTTTTTTTCCATCTTCATAGCTTAGCAACTCTCCTTAGAAACCACTGTCACAAAATCTGCATTTCTCTAAGGGCT
>VXAY01005024.1:676082-762535 GCA_013399855.1 Oxyruncus cristatus | reverse complement strand
GGCCGCCGGCGGGGTGGGGCGGTGGTACACATTCCTCTTCCTCTCCCTGTTTCTCTCCCTCTTCTCCCTTTGCCTCTCGCAGCCTATGGAATCAACAGCATCCTCTACCAGCGCGGCATCTACCCCCCCGAGACCTTCACCCGCGTGCAGAAGTACGGGCTCACCCTCCTGGTCACCACCGACCCCGAGCTGACCAACTACCTCAACAACGTGACGGAGCAGATGAAAGGTGCGGGGGAGGCTCCCGGGCCCTCCCTGCTGTGTCTCTGCTGGCCCTTCTCGCTCTGTCAGTGACCGCTTGGCTTCTTTCAGAGTGGCTGTACAAGTGCATCGTGCAGCGCCTGGTGGTCGTCATCTCCAGCATCGAGAACAACGAGGTCCTGGAGCGGTGGCAGTTCGACATCGAGTGTGACAAAACGGCAAAGGATGACAAGTGAGTCACACAGCCCCTCCACACCTGCTCTTCCCTACCCCGAGGAGCTGTGCAGGCACAAGATCAATGCCATGTAATTGTTCCTTCACTTGTTCCTCCTTTCTTAGTCATTTTATGATCAAACCATCTATAATCATTAGGTATTTTTTTTTAAGCATCAGATCAAACCTTGATTTTTAATCCTTAACAAAGCATATAAAATCCTGGATACGTTTGCATACATAACCCAAAGAACTGCTGCTTTCCTGTTGTTATGCCAAAGTGTTCTCTTCTGATTTGGACTGAGAATAAATTTAACATTCGTTACAAATACTGGGAAGCTTCATAAACAATAACAAAGGGAGACCAGCTATAGACTTTTCTAAGTCTATCTACCTGGGGTTTAAAAGTGTCACTACTATAAACATACTGTAGCAAACAGACCAACAGGACTTAATAGAGAGAACTGTATTTAAAGGAAACTTGTCACCACAGTAGAAGTTTTCTTTACCAGAGTTTTCTTGCTTTTCCAGCGGACCCCGAGAAAAGTCTCAGAAAGCAATTCAGGATGAAATTCGCTCTGTCATCAGACAAATAACTGCCACAGTAACTTTCCTGCCACTGTTGGAATCTGCCTGTGAGTATTCCGAACTTCACTAAAGAAAAGAAACGCTTTTGGAAATCCTCAACAGCTTTTCCATTTTAGAAAATATTTTTCTGCTGATTTTCTGAGGCGTTTTGATTATTACATGTCATGTACCATCATGTTTCTGAGACAGCACTTTGTTTAGACTGAGATCGGGACAGCATTTGGTGTGGCTTAACTAATTCAAAGAAACTAGTATGTGTGCTCTGAGGAATACAAGTCTTCGCGAATACGATTTGTGACTAGCTGCGGACAGGCTTGTGTAACACGGAGTTCATATCAAGTGTTACACAGAGCTCAGCTCCACAGCATTTTAAGGTCTTTAAAAAAATTCACAACACTTGAGAAAAATTAAATGTCCTCAGATGAATGTAACAGTATGACTTGTTTTCATGTTTTAAATACTCTTTTTTTTCACATAAGTAACTTCTGAGAACACTGGCATGTTTCAAGTGCTAGAAGATGCACTTCAAACCTGCCATCTCCTTATGTGTGTATTACTATTAATTAATTTGTTGCCATTTGCTTACAGGTGCCTTTGACTTGCTGATATACACGGATAAAGATCTGGCAGTACCAGAAAAGTGGGAAGAGTCAGGGCCACAGTTTATTACCAATTCGGAAGAGGTTCGTCTGCGTTCCTTCACCACCACGATCCACAAAGTAAACACCATGGTGGCTTACAAAAGGGATTCTGTTCCCTAGGATACAGGGAGGGGGCTTGTGTGTGTATATATCCTATAGCCTTGTATAGTTTCTGTCCATAGTGCAGCTGAGCCATGACCACACCATTACTGTTGCTCTTGCTGAAGTATGAAACAAAAAAATTCAACGTGCTTGTGATAATGTGATAGAACACTAGACTAAAGCTGGCATTGTGGTAATAGTTCAATTCTTACCTTACTATATGAGTTCAACTAATGGTGTGTTAAACCACTGCCTTCACTAGAAAAACTGCCAAAATCTAGGATTAGATGCTGGAATTGCGTTCAGTTCCTGTAATTTTGTATTTTAAGATTATTTTAAACTGTATTCTTTTAGCAGGCTTAAGTTCTCTCTGGCAACTAAAAAACATCTCACTCCTGAGGTGCTGGTTTTCATGTTAAAAGCTTGGGCTGTTTAATTACCAGAAATAACCCTAAAAAGAATCAACCACACAATTCATGTACCTTCTGTACAGTGAAAGCAGGTGTTTATCAGAAAACTTTTAAATACATGAAGCCTTGTATTTTAATGACTGCTGGGCTCTAGTTCTGGGGACGGTGTTCTTCTGTCTGTAGTGTCTGTCAAGCATTTTTCATGTTTATATTCTTGTAGTGTCTGTCAAGCATTTTTCATGTTTGTATTCTTGTTTTATAGAATAAAGCTTCAAATTTTATAGTATTCTCTAATTCAGAGTCTGCAGTACTTCGTATTTCAGATTTTTTTATGAATGCTGGATCTTAGTTTGTAACTCTAATACAACTAACGCCCTGAAGGCATCCTGCTTCTTTCCTCTGAGTCTCGAAACAAGTCTTGTGCAGTCAATATGAAATCTATTTATGGATTAATATTTAAGTCTTCATATAGCAGTATAAATAGTCATAGTGGCCTGATGATTAAGCACAGTGCCTTCCATATTTGTCAGACAGCACGGGACTCTTCATGTGTTCTTAGCCATTTTTGCAGTGGAAGAAATTAGGGATTTAAAACTCTGTTAATGGAACTTTCAGACTCTTCCACGTTTTTGTTCGTTCCTTCACCAAATTAATTTCAGCCAAAGTATTGGACTTTTTCCACTCTTTTATAGTGATGCAGGACTCTTTCTGTTTTAATAATTCCAGAAGTTTATTTAAAAAACATTGACTACATGTACCCCACCACTGTATTACAAACCTTCTGGGCTTTCCTACCAGGAAATAGTTCTCTCCAGCAGTCCCAATTTGGCAGAAGTGAAAAGGCAGTCTTCTGTAGATCAATCAATAGCACAAAATCATGGGGTTTTCTTTAAATAAATACAATCTAGGTAATGAAAAAATTATGTTATTCACTACAATGGCTGGCACTGCAGTAACAAGAAATCCTGATGTTTTCTTCTGCCTGTTTGGCCTATTTTTAAACAGGTGACTTTACCCCTTCACACCTAGAAGCAGGTGCACTTCAAGGAGTGAAGTCTGCAGTAGTGAGCATAAAAAACCCTTGTTTAACAGAGATGCAAAAGTCAAATTTCTCAAGGAAGTTCATTCTTATATCCAACAGTATATATCTTCTTGTAAGAAGGACCAGCCCAAAGTCCATCTCCATCATCATCTCTGTGTTTCTTCTTTTATAGAGGCACCAACAGTCAAGAGAGATAGTGGATCCTTGCATATAGATAATGTCCATTAGAGGTATCTGTGAAAAGGAACAGGTTATAAATCTTGAAGTTTTCACCAAGAGCCTGCAGAACAGGAAAGAAAATAAAAAAACCACTCAGTCATATTACCACAAAACTTCATGGAGGTGCCCAGCAGGATGTGCTGATTCCTAATGGGACCAACACTGCTCAGTAGTTTCCCCTACTCTGAGGGTCACTTTTGTAGAGCGACGTATCAAAAGCAAGGGATACCCCTCGTGTCCAGTGGCAGTATGGTTATTAGGAAAGGGAATAAAGGGTAACAATCAGGATTCACCCAAGAGGCAGTGCTCACCTGACTAGTTGAGCTGACGTATGAGCTGGTTGATGGCTTCCCCTCTGTAGCCAGGCTTTCCCATTTCCTTGAGGAAACCCACTTTGTTCCGCGACGCGTGGCGAGCCACCGACAGGTGGAATGGCCACAGAAACTTCGTCACTTTTTTGAAATACCTCCCAGTTGAGTAGATTTCATGAATAAGGTCTTCCAGGCAAATAATACCGCAGCCCCCTGCCAAAAAATAAAAATTAAAATAAAAAGCAAGGGCCAACTGTATTCTCACACTGCTCCAGATCGCCAGCACTCCAGTCTGGCAAGATTTTTCTCCCTCCCCAAGCCCTCACATCAGTCTAAGCTGTCAACATCCAACTCTTTCCTCCATTTTCTCACCCTCTTCCTCACCTAAATGTTCCTCTATCAGCACATTGTCTGTCAGAGGAATCCTCTTCTTCTTGATCATAGTCTGGCCCCGTTTCAGGATAAGCTCTCGTACAGATTTCAGGTTTGGCTGCCTGTACAAAAACAAAAATCAGGTTCTGAAGTGGAGAGACACAATGCAGTGGGAAGCCCCATCCTTCTTGGGAAAACAGTAACCAAGTTATGTTGAGGACAAGAAGAAAAGAGACAATAACAAGTTTTAGATATAAATGTGGTTAAGCTTTGACCAGCTATGGATCTGTGATACCAAAATGGAGAACCAAAAAGCAGTAACATTCCCATACAAACCACTGCCAAGCCACAGGACTGGTACTTACCCCCATGCCACATAAGGTTCCACGACCCGCAGCAACTTCAGGGTTAACGGGGTCAGTTTAACAAATACCCCGGTGAAATTCTTCCTCAGCCGAAGCAACTCCATCACTCTTTTCACCCTCCTGGTCACTCCCTTAATACTGAGTCAGAAAAAAACCCAAAGTTAGTCGTAAAGACAGCAGCAACAAAAGGCCTCGGATCTGTGCCACGATCACACTTCATTTGCACAGGAATAGCACAACAAAAGGCAGCAATAATGAAGGTAAGGAGTAGGAGGAGGAGTTTCTTACTCCACAATCCGCACAACGAAGGCCAGTTTGTGCTCCTGAGGCGCTGCCGCCACCTGCCCAGGTCTCTGCTCCATGCGCCTCAGCCGGGTGTCATCGCGCCGTTTGCGCCACGAATCACGAATGAAAGTCTCAAGGCGTCTGAACTGGATTTGTTTCCCCTTCTGCTGCTACAGTGAAAAGGAAAAGAAAGCATCACCCACCCCAACACTCTCAGAGGTTTGCATCTGACAGGCTGAATGAAAGGCACGGCTTGAGGAACAATGTCCCTCTGCTTTGGAAGCAGTAAGAAGAAAATAATTTTGATTATCTAAGCCCAAGGGAGACACAACTGAGGGGACAATGCATGAATTTACACGCAGCTAGATATAATTCATGAACACTGAACAAAGAGTTTTTCCCATTAAAAATATAAATTAGGGAAAACAGCAACACCCAGGATACTTCTAGACACAGGAGAAATTAAATGCAGTATTTGCAGCCACAGATGATCACAGCTCGAAATACACACCCAGCTCAGCAATTGCTGGGAGAACCAGAAACAACATCTGTATCTGGGCAAAAAAGATACTACAGAGATACCATAGTGTGACTCAAAAACTACAATTCAAAGAAAGTAACTGTTTTTAAAGTCCTTTCCTATAAAGGCATATATACAAAAAAAAAAAATAATCCAAGCATTCAAATAATTATTAAGTATTGATAATTTATACACAGAACATCCAGCTCGCTTGGAAAAAAAAACACTTTTCAGAATTATGGGAAAATTTAAAGTATTTTTTAAATTAAAATGTGTTTAAATGCTTGTCCTCAGCTTAAGAGAGAGTACATCCACCTAAATCATAGTGCTTTCTCATACAAATAGGACTTGAATATGCATGGCAGTTACACAGTAATGCTCTGGATAACACTAGTAGTGAAGTTATTAAGTAATCTTAAATTATAGAATCTAATGTTATGTACCTTGTAAATCACCCATGAAATTGGTTTGAATTTTCAAAGCAGGCAGACCTAATCAAAACCTCATCAATAAGATCATTTTTCTAATGAGAGTCTTAAGGAGTGGCTAATAACATTACTGCTTATGCTTCCACTTGTACCTTGAACATACAGCAAGACACTGATGTGTTTAAAAACATAGTATCCAACGAAAATGGCAGGAGTTTTGTACATAATCCCACAGAAACGGGCTTCACTGGGAAAGCTTTAAAACACTTCTGAGACAGGCATATACTGTATTAGCTGAGGTACAGCAGAAGAGGACTCAAATTCGGGATTTGAAAGGTTTGCTGTGCTCTGCCAACCTGGAAATGACACCCTGTGCACAAAGAGTGCCTGCCTCAGCAACAAGTGCCACCCCACAGGCAGAAAAAGGCTTCACGATGGCCTGTCTCTGCTCTAACAGATAAATAAGTTAACTCTGACTGCACTCTCAGAAAAGCATTGTTTCCGTGAAGGTGAACTGGTTTCAGAGAGCAGAGACAACTCAGTAGCGTTGCAGTTCCCCATGTGCGGCTGTAAACACACCCCACCAGGTCACCTCTCATGCAAGGAGGAACAACTCACACCCTTCAATACATTTGTGTTCCACTGCAAACAGCCAGGAAGTCTTGTCCTTTTTACGGGGCTGAGAGAGACACGGAGCAGATGCCCAGGGAGCGAAGAGCCGAGCTCAGGCTCCCCTTGGAGATAATCTGACGGGGCCGATCACTGGGATCGCTCCGGTACGATTGCAGCGAACTGCGATTTCCTCCTTCGGAAGACAAGCAGGGCAAGCACGACCCCCGCGACCCGCCGTACCTTGCGCTTGTTGAGCAGCGCCTGCTTGGCCTGGGTGGCCTTGATGGCCAGGTACGCCTTCCTCTTCTTCAGCAAGTTCTCCGGCACCAGCGGGATCCGCCGCCTCGGCCTGCGGGCGGGACATCCCGGTCACATCCCGGACCCACTTCCTCCATCCGGCCGCCCCGGGCTGCCCCGCCGCCGCTGCCCCCAGCCCCGGTGCCGCGTGGTGACCGCGGATCCCGGCGGATCCTTCCCTCCCTCCCTCCATCCCACCACACTTACTCCTCGGCCTCCGCCATCTTCCCGGGGTGGCGCCGCGCATGCGCCGGGGCGGGGCGTGACATGGCCGCTCCCCCTCAGGTGTCGCTCGCCCTGTCCGTGGATCCCGGACCGCTGGGAAGGGGCTGTGCCGGAGGGGAAGGGACGCGCTGCTGTCCAGCCGTGCGCTGTGCCGTGTCGGTCCGCACGCCGGGAGCCTCGGAGGGAAGGGACGTTGGGACACACGCGTTGTGGACAGCCGGGTCGCCCGCAGGTGGTGCCAGAGCTTCACGCTAAGGGATGCTGTTCCCTCCGATGGGGTTGTATTACTGGTCTGCTTCCTCTTTGCCATGCGGGATAGAGGAGCGAAGTGTGCCTTTACACTATTAACCATCACTGCGTCTGCAGCCAGCTTGGTTTACACCCACCGCAGAGTTCCCTTACCAGCTGGGAGCTGCAGCCTGGCACCGGCAGGCTCGGTGGTCCCCGGTTTCCCTGCTCGCCTCGGTGATGCTGCAAACCTTGGCAAACACTAAAATTTAGGCCACTTCTGTTTTGACACCTAATACTTGAATACCTGTGTTTAGAAACTCAATTCCACCTGCCCAGATGTGTGCTCTGCGAAGAGCACAGCCCTCGCTGAGCAAACCCAGCTCCCCACGAACTTCTGGATTTATGAGACAGAAAGCAACAAGCTTATAAAACAAATAATCTGAAACTCACACCTAAATATACATTTCACCCTGGCATTGGGGTAAGCTGCTCCATATAAAAACCCCTGAAATGTCTGATAGCTCTGGACAGAAAAAGTGACCCATTTAAATCTAGGAATTAGTGTGCTTTGTTTAACAGGAGAGAAATGCAAACAGCCTCTTGGGTATTTCATTATTAATGATAAGGAAACAGTAAGTAAGTAAATATTTCAAGCACCGTTGCTATGAAATATTGCACAGCATTCTTAGGCTGACTTGTTACACTTTAACTAGTAGTTCTATCATATTAATGAATAGCTATTCAAATACCTTGGTTTGCAAGGTTACTCAAGAAAGTATTCTCACTTTGCTAGACACCACACTGTTGCAAACTGGCCTTCAACACTGTGAACTCTTCTTCTCTCCTTTTTTCTTGACAAGACCTTGCATTTTTTTATATTTCCATGGGCTGTTACAGACAAATCCAATGACTGTGAGCTTACCTGTAGTCACCATCTACCAGTGATGGATTAACTAACTTCTCCTAGTTTATCTCCATTCAGAATGATGGGTAAAATACTTTTTTAAAATCCTGGATATCTAGTCCTGCTCCTTTCAGCCATTGGCATTCAATGACTTCACAGTCCAGCTACTGGCTTCCCATTGGAATTTCTGATGAAGCTGCATTGTGAGTGCATTTTCTCCATTGTTCACCAACACATCTCACATAAGGCTCAGAACCCGTCCAAAGAAATTATGTTTTAAAAACTTCTACGACAAAGTGACCACAGCCCTGGCTTGGCTTCAACATTTAAGGCTATTTTCTCACTGCATCAGGAATAAATGATACAACTTTTCTTTATATGTCTACAGTGAGGGATTACTAGTTAATAGTACTATGATATATTGCACTGCCATAGTTCCATAGCTGTCTCCAAAGCCATATACCTCTATAAATATAAAACAAGACAGCACATTTCTGAAGCTCTCATGGTGTTCAGGCTGGTATTTGATCCGCAGTTTGAAAGTGCCACCAACCATGCAGCTCGATATGAAGGTGAGAAAACCACATTGCTGGCTGAGCGCCCACAGATGTATATCAAATACATAAAATGTGAATTTGTGTAAACATGTTAGCATAATAAAATGTGAATATGTAAATACAGGTAAGAGAAGAGTATATCAAGAACTGACTCACTTTTGCATGAAAAAGTTTAGGGCTCCAATTTCAAAAGCCAAGCCAGGAGATGAGGTGAGACAGAAGCGTCTTGACCGTGAAACTCCTTGCCTTGTTTTCTCACTTTAAGGGTATAAACCAGCATTAAATTTATTTCAAATCCCATAAAATCTTCATTGACACTGTGTGCAGTCTCAAAACAGCAAAAGAGCCTTGAAGTCCATCACTCTCGCCAGTGAATCATGCCCCAATCTGAAATCTGTCTGTAAGCTCCCTATAAAAAGAGCCAAAAAAATTAAAATTGGCCTATTTTGCCAAACTGTGATCTAATCTTGGGAACATTTTAATGAGGAAAACACCTAGTGATCTTAAATTATGCCCATTTGCAGATCTTTTAAGGAAAAAGTTTATATGATTTGGAAAGAAGCCCAGGAACCACTCCATACACACACTCAACCCAATGATTACAGAGAAAAAAGGTGGGTGGTCAAGACTTTCTTTTGTGAAAATAACAATCATATGGAGATAGGCTAGTATTTCATAGAAATATTGTTGAAAAACACTGTGGATAGGTGCTTGTTTTTATTCTTTTCAAAAGAAGGTTCCTTAGCATGGGCATTTTTGTCAGAAATCCTGCAAATCTGTCTCCAAAGGAGCATTCTGGGTATATGGAAGAGATGTGACGAGACTAACACAGGTGGGCCACTTAATATGTCAGATTGAAAAGGCTGAAAAAGATAAAGTTTTTCGGCTTTGTGTCTTCTGAAAAAAAAAGAAGTGGGAAAAAACAATTCATTCTTTAGTGCCACTCACTTACCAGCATTAATGGAAAATATTCTGGTTTCAAAAGCTTGATTTTACAGTTACTATTGAGAATACTTCCCTGGAAGAAAAGCAGACTACTCATAAACCCCCATCACTATTCACAATTGTTGCCCCTGGAAATTATATCTGGAGCTCTAAGTTATGAATATTAAATTACAGATTTACATCGTTCTGACATTTTCTGAAAGAGTGGTGGTACCCATTTACAAAGTGAAACACTTGTAAGAAATAAAATGTAAAGTAATTTTTTTTTCTTTTTTTTTTTACTTCTAATGCACTTGTAAAGGCCTGGTTAATGAACCTGAAATGAAAAAATTGCTTTGCAATTACAATAAATAGAGAGAAAAGCTAGAATTTATTTTTCTGTCTTGCCTACAAGGGAGTGCACGGAGTGTCTGCAATTTGAGTGTACTACAGATTTAATTGAACCTTAAAAGAAAAGTGGAGGTAAAAATAGACATCATTATATATGGTCTCCACAGGTCTCCATGGCCTCTCTCCTTCCCCCACAGGGATGAAAAGCTACATTTTATTTGGGAGAAAGACCGATTCAATTATGTCGGAGATGAAAGGCAGTGGGAACAGAATAGGTGTCTTTCCCACACTCAGTAATTGGGAATCCTGCCTCCTACTAGATTACCTTTTAATTGAACCTCCCAGGTAACGATGCCATTTAGGTGGTGGGAGCATATTAATAAGTACAGCACGGCATAAACTATTCATAAAAACACTACAGACTGGGAGCCATGAAAAGAGATGGAATGGAACAACGCAGTTAGGGAGTTTATCATGTCAACACTGACAACTTCACAAGAAATGCTTTGTATGGCCAGATGTGCTCTCTGGCCTAAGTGTCGGTGATTCTGATACCATGGGGGTGGGTGGTACACAACGGGTTTGAGCTCAAAAGATGAAATTTAATTATTCTTACTTTATGGCCCTGGTCGCTGTCCCAACTATGTAAAATCCTTTAGCACGTTCAGTTTTGGAGCTGTTGTTTCAAGCAGAAACAGCAATCAGAGGAGGATTAAAACATCATAAGTGAGAAACAGTCTGCAGCGATTTGTGTAAAACGACAGCAGAGTAGTTGGGCTGTAAGATCAAACACCAGACAAAGCTGTGGCTCTGAGTGCTGTCACAGTGCATGGCAATAGGGCTAGAAAGGTCCTCTCACTTTTTTTCCCCTGCTAATTTATGCAGGCAAAGTTCTCACTGGAACATTCTGTTTTGCCTGCAATTATTTGTGACAACTGCCTTGTCAAGATAAAGCTACAGAGCATCCATGGCTGACCAGGAATTATCAGGCCGGGAAACAGAGCCTGAAGGATGTAAGTGGTTGTCCATAGCTTTATCCCAAGAAAAGGGCTGTGTCCCAGCTGCTCCAAGCTGCCTACACACAGCAGAAACAAAGGAAAGGAGGAGGTATTTACAAGATTCTCCTCATGGCGCAGCAGAAGACCTTATGAGGCTGAGTGCTAAGGCAGGAAGATGGCAGAAAAAATCAGGAAGTAAAAGTGCAGCAAGGATTCACTGATTTTTATATGAAATTATGGGGTCCAGGATAATTTATAAGCTTGGCAGTAGGATTTTGGAATTATTTTAGATAAATAAAAATAGCAGCTCCATGCTTAGGATGACAGAATAGTAATTGAAAATGATTAGGGAAGGGTTAAAGAACAAAGCAGAGGCCATCATTCCACACTGTAGCCTCTTACACGCACATTTTGGATGCTCCAGCTTTGGTCTGTCTCCTTTCTGCCATCTGTCCATCCCATACCTCCACCCACCTTTCCCCAAGACAGACTTGGAAAAGGTTCAAAGAAAGAAGATCAAAGATAGGGAATAGTTTCCATCTGTGGAGCAGTTAAATAGACTGGACCCTCAGGCTGGGAGAAAGGTGTCAGAGGGAAGATAAAATATCCCGTAACGGATAAATGGTGGGATAGTTGCTCCCTCTTTCTTCCAGCATGAGAGGTAGGGAACCTCAGATGAAGGTAGAAGGAGGCAGGTTCACAACAAATAACGTGGGGTTTGCAGCACATGAACTTGTATTTAAGACATTTCAGCCACCAGATTCTGAGAAAGGTTGGAATCAAAAACTGGGAGAATAACTTCTTGACCATATTGTACCTCTGCAGGCAGCAAGACTCCAAGCTGTTCTTCCGTTCCTCATAATAAATGCATTCCATTTTTTTCTACAAAGGGTGCAGATGTTTCTTTCACAATGCTCAGTCCATTCCCCCCTAAACCTTTCATACACTGATCCCAACACAGATAAGATGGTTGCTGAAAAATGAATCATTTAAAGCCCTGAGGATGAACCGAAAATAAGCAAGTATCAGTGCTATGCTCCAAAACCTGTTCTCCAGCAATGTACAAGTCTATGACAAAAAAAGGAAAACCAAACTGAATGAAATCAGTGTTGTCACAGAGGGGACAAACAACCCTGCATTATCCTCCACTGTTCTAAATATCCAGGTGGAGATGAGAAAAGAAACACAGCTGTAGGCTGAGATGTTGTTTCAAAAATTCAAATTCTCTTTTAACTGTACTGCTACTGGACATTGATTCAGGATATGAAAAGGACATCGGTGTTTGTATATGTGCAGCCTCAGCATTGGTACCCCCTGCCTCCATAAAACTGCTTTTTTGAAGCAGAGGAGTTACAGCCACGAGACCCCGTCCCCCTCCTCCCCAGTGGGTCTGGCCTTTCTACCAGCTCAGCTCCAAACTTTCCATTTAACTTAAATCCATCCCATTTTATATTCACCCTTGCCACTGTAGCAAAACCTCTGAAGAGGCAGACAGCACTCAGCTTCTCTGATTGCAAACAGAAGGGCTAATTTAACCTGACTGCACATCCTTCTCCCCTGTTCACCTGCACTGCGGCCCCTTTTCCTGCCTTTGAAGTTCATCCTTTGCAGCCCTTAAAAGAGATTTGGATAAACGAACCCGTTCCTGCAATGATCTATTATCACTGCTGCCTGGAAGCTTGAAGGACGAGGAAAATTCAGCAAAACCCTGAGAACAGATGGAATAAGCAAGAATAAGCTCCAGGCACTGCTGGCTGGAGCACAGCCGTGGAGTGCACGTGCAGCCAGCAAAGCCCACCTACTTGGTTCCAGCATCTTGGAGCACTGTTCTTCCAGGGGTAACAGTAATCAACCAGCTGGCAGACCGGGATTGCAGGGGCACTCCATGGCCTTGGAAGAAAGCAGCGTTCTCATTGCTCAGCCCGGTGGCACAGGGGTATGAGATGAGGGGCATTGCTCAACAGGAATATAAACCATGCACATCCAGATGTGCTGCTTCTCCGTGCTGTGCTCGGCAAGACTCACTTTTCCCTGTGAGTTTTCCACAACCTCCGGCAGGATCAAGGCCTTTCCGTATCAGATGCTGTGTTCTCACACCCGAGGGAGTTTCTGACTCAAGGGACTACACTGAGGAAGAGCTAACGGAGAAAAAATAGGTCCTGTTTCTAAACCATCAGCAGGATAACAGGAGTGTCTTGCTAGTTTCAGTTTTCTCCACACATACTAACTATACAGTAAACTATTTTTTGGTATGTTGTACAGATGAAGGAAAAGATTCACCACCATTTTTCCCCTACTTTTTTATTAGTAAGAATAAGCTGCTTCCTGTCAGTACACGAGCTCACACACTTTTTTTAAAACCAGTTTTGTCATGTCACTGTCTAACGTAAGAGTTGGTGCCATGTGACAAGGCAGAGCTAATTAGCCAGGTAGACTTTATCAAGGAAGAGAAGGTTCTTAAATTTGCAGCAAAGAACCTGACCTACTTTGTGTATATACTGGTGCTCTCATTTTAAGTGTTTGCACAGTCCTCCTAAAGCCAGCAGCCCGATTCCTTGTGCAGCCAATGTAGAAAGGCTTTGTGTGTTTTCATACTGCTTAATTTAAGTGCTTTAACTCAAGTTTCAGCATCTCCCTCTCAAAGAAAAATAACTTTCACAGCCTTTTCAGACTGAAAATGGAAATAAATACCATCAAACTCACTCCTCTCTGAAATCTTAAAATCTCTATTCAGCAGCACTTTGATAGGAAGAAAGAACGGGGAATGATGGCTTCTCCATCTCATTCTCTTCAACTCCAGACTGGCTACCTTTTTGGAAGATAAGCTTGAATGCAAACACGTTATCTGCAGGATTCAGCAGCGAGATAACAAGGTGAAATGTAATGGATTGTCAAAACGCACTGCTGGAATGTGACCTCTCTTCTTGCGTCAGAGGGAACGTGGCTCAGTGAAGAGGTGCCCATTGCAAGGCTGGGGCTGCCCGAAGGAACCCCTCAGCTCCAGGGATGCACCACAGCTGTTTCCAACTCCAGCCAGGGCAAGCCCCAGTGCCCTCCTCTCCTTCCCTTTGTACCTCGATTTCTATGTGAAGAAAGTGCACCTGCAGGTCAGGAAAGAGCCAGGAAACATTCCTGCCTCATCCTAGTCAGTCCAAAGAACTGCAGACTACACTGCAGCTGTGCTGTAGCCCCTGTAATTAATTTTGATCCAGACAAGGATTTAATTTGAGGAGCTCACTTTTTCGTGGATACTTCAAAACCTGGAAGGCGCTGCTGGAATGCAACCCTGTTATCTGTTTGTGATGATCTGAAGACACCTGGATTTAGTGGTGTTTTATTATTATTGCTATGGATCACCCACCAGATGGTTCAAATAAAAATACTTCAGATGCTGAATAGCACAGGAATTCTTCACATCACTTTAAAGGTTTGCTTTTCTGAATTTGCATTGTGGACGTGGTCCCCATGGCATGTTTCTCCGTTGCTAATTCTCCTCTCCAGTTCACAAGCCACCGAATCTACAAGCTGCTTTCTGAATTACCACATCTACCCGTGAAGTGCGAACACTTGTGCCAGTACACATGGGCATGGCCACTGCTTACTCTTTCTACAAACAGAAATTCACTGGAAAATTAATGCAAGGCTTTCCATATGGAGCCAAAAGGGAAATCTGGGGGGTGGGGGTGAGGGGGAGGAGTTGGTTAGTGGAACAAATGGGAATATTGTTTTTTTCTTCATTCAGCCCTAATTAAAATTAATATCACTTTGGCTCACACTAACACCACTAACTAAGGAAATTAGTAGTTCAAACTACCAGCTCACCAAGCTGAGATGCTACTGCACATATGGTACGTGTGATCACGGCCTGTTCCTGAGAAAAGCCCATATGGGTTACAGCAACCCTGCAACGGAGACAGCGAAGCTTTAGCCTCACTTCTTGTTGTTATTAACTTGTTTCTCAGCCTCACTCTCCCCTTAACTATGAGGTATTTGCTGTCTGTTGTCCATTTTCACCTCACGCACAATCTCTCCTCCCAGTCAGCACAGCTGGTAACCACCACTGGGTTCATCCTGCCTTTATAACCTGGATTCACCCCCCTGTCCCCCTGCACGGTGTTGGCAAAGGTATTTCTCTTGTACACCCTGTTGCAATGAGCAGAAGTTCAAAGTTCACTCTGAAAAGGTACAAAACCTGCCTGCCAACCAGCATCCCGCAGAGGCGGGAGCTGCCACCAGACCCTGATCTCACTGCAGCAGCCTGTGCCCTGCGGGCAGCAGGAGGGAAGCAGTGGGATGAGCTGGGAGACAGAGCTGGAGGGATGCCTGCAGGCACAGGGAATACAGTATCACCCCACATACTGCGTGTGGCTGCCCTCAAAACGCCCTTCTGGCCGAGCACAGGATGTCCATCTGAGCTCTGCAAAGACCTCCAGAAGGACAGACGGTTTCCAGTCTGGGTTTGGGGAACAGCAAAGGCGTGGCCTGTGTGTTGTGGTGCAGGGCTGGTGAGATGCCGGCACAGGGCAGAGACACGCACTGCTGTCACTCTTCCCTGCTGTAAGCAGAGTGCCCCTTCCTTGCTGCACTGCTTGCAAATGCAGGCACTGACCCATTCCCACAAAATTCAATCCAAATACACAAAACCCGTGCTTTTCTTATCGGAGTGTCATGCCTCAGCCCTTTCTTGCAGCCCCTCTTCTACTGTCACAAGGCTTTTTATACACAAGCAGTGTGACCAAGAGCTATGCATCTTTGCCATTCTTTTCCAAATATATCATATGCTCGCTGCAGCAGTGGCATTAATAACCCCTGACACACCACACAGTCCTTTGGGAAACTGCACTACCTGCCAGTAAAACTTTTCTGCTCGTTACTTCCTAAGTGGCCACCTCGAGTCTTTCACAAAAATACATTCAACAGGAAGCATTCTTCCTGTTCTTTTTTTAACTTGGTTTTGAATAGCAATATCTATTCTGTTGTTTGTGTGCTTGACAGGTTCTAGGGCTGCTGCTCATAAGGTGTTAAGTATTCCCTTCCATCACTTCCAAACTATTTTAAAATCTAGTGCTTAAGTTCCCCTGAGTTTAACCCATTTTAAGAAGTTTTAGATGCTCGTTTTTGGTTTCTATAATTTACCATTCATCTCCTAAATCTCCTTCCTCGCTTTAGCATACCCTTTGGAAGACACATGCCCGGAATTTATCAACTGTGGTGCAAATCTGACATTTTAAAGGCATTAAATGAGAATTACTGGGTTTCTGAAATGCAAAGCATGTGCCAATGCCAATTCACTTGCTAGAGAACACCGGGTACAGGTAGAGAAACTCAGGGAGTATTGCTTTGGCAGCCACCCATTTTATGCCTGCAGTTTTCCTGCAGGTGTCAGGCAGAAATTAAACATGGTATCTGCAGTGGAAGACACTCCTCAAGTGCTGTACCTTTATTATTCTGACTGTAAAAAGGGGTAAAAAAATAGAACTATGCTAAAGCTTAGTTTATATAACACTAATTTAATAGGGAGGCATTAAAGGACAGCTAAAATAGAAACGTGCCCTATAGCCCAAACCTTAATTTCAGCTGCTCTTTCCAACATAACAGGAGGCCCATGCTAATTCTGTAAGGATGAACTTTTTAAGTTACACTTATTTATTAGTAGCATTTTCATTAGGACTGACCAGAAAAAGGAGAGAAGTTTACACTTAAATCTTTAAGCAAAATATTCCCATAGTTCTATTACTGCAATTAAACTTGCCTTGGAAATTATTCGCTCTTAAAAAGCTATTATTTATCGGGATAGTCATATTTCTCTGTGATTTTTTTTTCCCTTGTGGTTGTTTTAAACATGTTACTTTTCAGAAACTTAGTGTTTCAATTTTACTGAAATCTGAGTTAAGCAGTTTCTTGGGAGAGAATTTAACGGGTGATCTCATGACCAACATGACTGTTGGATACAAAGATCCCATCTCCGCTGGTGGGCAGTGGAATCCCAGCCTGCAATGAGCAAATTTATTGCACACAGTAGATAAATATTTGTTGTGCCAGTCTCTTATTTCCCCCCTATTATTTTTTCCACAACCTCTTTACAGCTGGATTAAGGCTTAACATTGCTTTTATTGTCTCCACTTTGCCTACAAAACACTTTGTAAGTTTTGAAACACTTTCACTCTAATACAGATTAAATGACCCTGAATTCCAGTGGAGGGAGAACAAGACAAGTAAAAAATGACCACAGGAGCCTGGCAAGGATGCAGAGCCAGAACCTCAGCTGATGAAAATGATCCTTGGCTTCCACAGTGGGACCGTTTATGTCCATGGCAAACAGGCAGGGCTGTAAACTGGAACATGCTTTAAATCTCGCCAGCTCCCATACAACTATCCCGTATTTCCAGAGCCACTACACAGTTGGCTTCAGAAAAATAGCTGTGAGTTATTGTTCTGCCTGCCAGTTGGAAGTTAAGTTGCACGTGACATCTTAAAAATCTGAAAGGGGCCAGGAAAGTATGGAAGAAGCAGCCCTAGAAATGGATCTTCACTTCCCAAATGTTACTGCAACAAAAATCTTTGTAACGAAACAAGGACTGGCAAAGAGCTCTGTTTCCCCAGAAAAGGTCTCGACTCCTCTGGGTGACTCAGGGGTCACTGGAAACAGAGGAAAAACCTGCTTTGGTGACCAGTTCTGCGCCCTTTGTCACGGGTTGTTGGGAATTTCCCATAATTATGCTTTGCAAGTAAATTACCATCAATGTAACAAACACATTCAGACATTAGAAGTGAACTGAGAGATGTCTGGGAACTTTGGAGAGACAGAAAATGTAAGATCAGAGTTGCTGGGAAGATAGCCATTAAAGAACTTCCTGTTTGAGAGGATTTTGCCCACATCTCCTACCCAGAAAGGCCCGTATTCCAAAGGCCCAAGGGGCTAACAGAACAAAAGGGGAATTCCTTCCTAGCTATCCAGGGCTTTGTTTTATCATCAGGCACTTGAGGTCAATGCTCCAGCTTCAAGCCGTGCCCCTTGGTGGGGTGGGATGGTGCTGTGGATGTCACCCATGGGCAATGCCAGAAAGATTGTGCCTGACGGACAAGATGCCCACGGTCATTCTCCCACTGTGATATGACCAAAATCTCTTGGGGCTGGCACAGAGAGACCTATTTCACCTCATATGCTTTTTCATAGAGGAGTAACATGGGCAGTCCTTGTGCTTCTCAAACAGAAGCACTGGAACCGTTGCCATTGCAAATACAGTTACAGGCTGGTTTAAGAATAACCCAGCAGTTTCTAAATGCATCTATTCCTCCTGTTACTTAATGTGCTAACTTGGTGTGTGCCTAAATTTAAGTAAAATTACTATTGTTTGGGGTGGATGACCCCTTAACAACCTCACAGCTAATATATATATATTTGTTTCTGTTCCAACAGCTCCCCTGCATCAGTCCTCTGCTGACAGCACCTCACATTTTACTGAAGGGCAGTTCCTCTGGTCACTACTCTTGACTTGTGGCAATCACACTTTGTAAGGACTGAAACTAAAATGCAGAACAAATGGTTGGACAGACAGATGTGCCACGTGGAAGACTTGAAGCAGAGGGGGAGGCCAGAACATGCCCAGTCTGCCTGGAGCTAAAGGTGACAGGAGCAGGACCCAGCTCCAGCTCCTTCCTCCATCTCTTCCCAGTAACCCCGTTTCATGTCTGAGCACACTCCTGTGGACTGTTGCCTCTGTTTATGAGCAAATTAATTACAGTCATATTGGAAATGTGAACAAATTAAAACCCTCTTGCTTTATGTGTTTGCATCCTCTGGTTTGAATTTCCTGAGAGAAAATGGACAATTAAAACTAGACAGTTTGTCATGCAGAGTTCCCCAGCAACAGCAAGTAGCTGTGCTAGAGCTGACACAGGGCTGTGAGAAGGCAGAGCCCAACCAGGCCCCAGGAGCTTGCAAAGGGCTAATTGAAAGGATTAACAGGGAGAACCGTGTGCTCACACTGTGGATCTGGCCACGGGCAGCACAGAGGATGCAGAGATTTCCAGCACAGCACAAGGCAATAAAGCTCACAGGTGCCACAGCTCTGGAAGCCAAAGGAATAAATCGCAAATGAAAGAGTAACTATGTGTAAGACATGGGCGTCACTCAGTGAAGGATCTGGACAGATGAGTCCTAGAGGATTTTGCTTCATCTGTCCAAAACGTTTCTGCAAATCCAGCTGTGAGCGGCTGGGGACAGATCAGGAGTTGTTCCTCTGCCTCAGCCACCACTGTCTGCAGCCCAGTTTTTAAGCTGAAACGCTCCACCTCTGTGGGGTTTGTGCTAAAGGGAGGATCTCTGACTGGCACATTGCCAATGACATGTGTCTCGCTCTGATGCCGTGGCAGGGAGTGATGGGCTATTTATCTGTGGGCAGCACTGCCAGCAGCCCCTGCCAGCTCAGCTTTTAGGGTGCTGTGGGAGCTGGAAGGATGGCCTTGTTAGAGCAGTGTTGCTGCCTTACCACAGACATGGTGTGTGACATAAGTGCCTGCTGTGTCACAGCACCCCGAGCACACAAGTGGAGTCATCCCGGAGGAATCTCCTGCCCAAACACACCAGAGCTGTTCTCAGCCTGGCCTGGAAGAGAAGATTAATGCTCCTCCTCACCAGCTTGCATTTTCTTTCATCTTATCATGCATCTGGAAACAACACACCTGAAGAAATAAGCCCAATTCAAAAAACAGAGATAAGGTGTTTACTGTTAGCATGTCCTTTTACACCAAGATAAATGGTTAAACTCCTCCCAAAATGTCTGAATACCAAAGACAAAGCTGCTTTTGTGACAGGAAGTGCAGTAAAGGTGTGGGACTCGAATCTTCTGGGCACTGAACTCTCTTCTCTGAGCTCATAGCAAGAGCAGGACACTGGGAGAGCCCAAGCCCTGACAGTGCAGCAGAGGTAAAGCACTGCTTCCCTGCTATATAAGGAATAGATCTCCAGGCCTGCAATCCCAGCAAAAGGAGGAAGACATCCTAATAAAGCACTATAAATACCGGAGTGTTTATAGGACGTGTTACATAACACCTCTCCTCTAGCTTTGTGCCTTCCCCTGCTCTGGCAAACACCACGGAATGTTTTATCTTACTGCCTCTTTATATTAAAGGGAATCTAATTTTAAAAGCAGAAACTGGGCCAAATTATCATTCATATGAGCAAAGAGTTTGCATCATGTTCTGTTTGCTGTTTCTATCATACCTCTTCCCCCCCAAGTAACATGCTTTTTTTTTTTTTTTCCTGTTTGCAGACTAATGCTGAAAGCAGGAGCAGATCCACAGTTTCGGAATGCACTTAAGAGAGAAAAAAACAAAAAACACATTTTCCAAATGCGTTAGTTGGAGAAATACACTAAAAGGCTTAAGTACTTTTTATGATAGTCGTGGTAATAGATGGCATCTGTTGTTCTTTGCAAATAAATGTTAAGTAACAAGCCTATGATCCCACAAGATGTGAACACCTGCTAAGCAAAGAGGCCAGAATACAGTGGAACAAAGTCTTTTCTTAATATATGGTAAGGAAGACAGTCTGGCTTTGCCTGGTTAACACGAGGGGATGACAGTTAGAACCCCATATAACCCTCAAGATGAAAGGAGATGCAAATAAAGTGAAACCTCATGCCAACCCATCCAGAAGAGTGAACACAGAATCATGCTGCTGTCTCAGACAGGTCTAACCTTCACGGTAAATATAAGCCAATAACCCACACATCCTGATGTAACAAGGGGTTTTTGCCGTTCTCTCCAGAAAGACGCAGGGTTTGACAAACAGATTTGCTGCCTCTGGCCTTCCAGGACAGTTTTTTTGTAAATAGTTTGATTTATAATCGCTCGGTGCTGCGCCGGAAAGGAAGAGAAGGCCCAGCCACGTAGGAAACAGCCGACAAAGAGCCCATGCTGTGGGAGTGCATCCCTGGAGAACAGGCATGGGAGGGAGCCAGCTTCAGAGCACTGCGAGAGGTTCAGCTGGCAGCACACCAGGAACATTTTGCTCCCAGCTCGGAGGGAGTAGGGGAAGAGGTTGGAAAACAGAGCACCTTCACAATATGTCATTTCTCATCGCAACTAAAAGCTGCCGTGGCTGGAGGGAAGAATGTAGGGGGGGAAAAATAATAAAAGGAGCAGGGAAGAAAGCAGATGGAAAACACGGGAGGAGAAAGAGTGGGAAACGTGGAAGAAAAAGGGGGAAAAGGAGAATAGGGTGGGTGGATGAATTAAGAGATAATAAATAAGAGAAAAGAAAAGGGTTGGGACAGGGTCTCAGCCAGGAGGTGACACACAGCAATTTGTACCTGGGGACAGTGTGTTTTACAGGTAATTTCCATTATGGATGATAGTCTTGACCTTCTACAGACATTAGAACCACTAATTTGCACTGCTACTCCCAATTTATCTGTCTTTGGTTCCCCTGTTTTCCACTTTTCTTTCCATTTCTCCTTTGGATACCTTTCCTGTGCTTTCCTTTTGCTTCCCATCCCTCTTTCACAGCCTGAAAAACTCAAGAGTTAACAGTGTTAAGGAGACTTGATCCTCAATTTCTAGTAGAAGCGCAAGGAAAGCTCCTGCTTTCCTACTGGAAAGCTCTGCTTCCAAGTATAAACCAGTGCCACAAAGTGGGCAGGGAAAGCTGATCCGGGGGCAGCAGGAACGCCTGGAGTCAGGCTGAAGTGCAGAGCTGGCCAAGGAGCAAATCCATCTTGTGATTGCACTCAAGGTTTCAAAATCTGCTTTTGTTTCCACCAGGAATTAAAACAAACCCTTTTCAAACATTTCTATGAAACAGAATTGTGTTGAAACATCTGTTTTCTAGCCGAAGACATTTTTTATGACTCTCTCAGTTTGGATACGACCAAGGACTCTGTCCTAGATCCTTCCAATTAAACATTTTGTTGTGGAAGACCACAAATTTTTCAACTGACCTTTTCTTGAGGTTACTACTCAGATATGTTACAGACAAAATATCCAGGAAGTCACTAAAAATTCTTTTTGGCTCTACCTACAAATAAACTACCTTAATAAAGAAAAACGCAAAGAAAGATGCCATTTATTAAAATTGTTCATTGAAAAATAATTTGGTTGATGAATAATTCAAGGAGACTTCACAAGCACCTCTTTTCTTTCTTCAAGGCAGAAATGAAACCTGAAATCAATACATGTTTCAAGCTCCATTTCACAAGGGTTAATTTGATTCTTGGCAGCGAAACTGAAAATTATTTGAGATTCAAAGAAAAGCCGGGCCAGGAGAGAAAGAACCAACTTGCAGGAAATGCAGCCTTTGAGGTTTTGGGGTGAGACCTGAGCCTGTTGTCTTCTGAGCTGCTGAAAACATTCCACATAGGAAAGAAATACAAAGGATCAAACCAGCACCAAAAATATGAAAAGTGGAAGTTCAGTGGGGGCACAAAAATATGCTTCATGCTAAATATTTTTTCACTTCTGTTTCAACCCTGGAAGCAATGTGGCTTTCTAATGCTTTTTTCAAGGGGTCTGTTTAGGCATTCACTGTTAAAACCAGCGGTATGAGCCTGCTTGTTTTAGTCAGAGTTTTGGTTCAAGTAAAATAAAGTAAAATAAAAAAATTACTACATTTCAGGTTTCTAAGGTCTCCAAGTGGGCTACTACATTAGGAGGAAAGTTATTTTGAAACATTAAAAAAAAAATAAAAATTACTGTTAAGGATTGAGAATCTGCAAAGTAGTGAACTGAAGTCTCCTGCTTTGTCTTATTGAGACTTGAGGAGCCTGAACTTTAAATTTTTAGAGCTGTTTTTCCTATCCCCTCAGCTGTGGCAGTCCTTGGAGTCCAGTAGGGATTCCAAGGGTAAACCCAGTGAACATTTTGTCTTTGCTATTTCCTCAGAAACAGAGAGCATAACACTAGAGAAAGTGTTACTCACTTCTCTGATCTGTCAACTCATTTGAACATAAGGAATAGTATTAAACATTTCCCGGAGAAAAAACAGATTTCAAGTCCATTAGTTTGGACAAATTGTCATTGTGTCTTCTTGATGTCAAAAACCGACGTGGGAGCTTGATTTCAAGACTGGTCTTTTGTGGATCCTGCTCAAAGAGTTGAAATTTGAGCCGGACAGAAAGAAAAATCTCTAAAACCTTTCCCAATATGTCAATATTATTTTTGTAGCCTGTTTCCAAACACTGATCCATACAGCCCTTGTTGGTGCTTCCCAGCCAAGCTGAGTTCCCACAGTGCTGGGCAGTTCCTCCTTGCCCTCAGGTAGGGGCATGGAGCCAGTGGAAAGGAGAGAGGAAACCAGCAGCCAGATAAAATGCCGTGCTTTTTAATTCCCCTCCCCTCAATGGCCAATTTACACCACACAAGGACTTTTTAATGTCACCTCTACACACCCACCATTCCTAGTGCTTTGCCTGGGAAGTTCCAATGTCACCTGCTGGGACTGCATGACTGCCACAAGCTTAAATCCCTCGTCTGCCCCACACAAAATGTTCCTTCTCTGGGGAGGGTGTGAAAGGCAGGCAGAGCACAGATTGATTTTTGCATCTTAGCCTAAGCCTGATAACATGGAAAGGTTTTAAGAAACAGCAACTAAAAAGCATTTTAATAAAATAGGTGGCATCTTCTACCTACATCTTACTTGCAGAAAAAGACTGTTCAGAACTGTTTTTTGCTGCTTCACGTCCGTGTGCACTCCCACTACCAAAAGAGGTTCAGTCAAAATTTCCAGACCCAAGTTCCTAAACTCCTAAATTCCATGTCAGGCTCCCACAGCAGATTCCAAGGATTTACAAGCAACCAGAAGGAGAAGGTACTGACCTCCCTGAAAGGCAGGTGCTGCTTTGGGTGCCCCAGTGTTGCTCTGCGCGAGGCTGGGACCTGGCACAGACCTGCACCCGCTGCCCTGAGCCTCCCACTCAGGACAAGACTGTGCCATTTATTTTGGCTGTAAAGGAAGTTAGAAAGAAAAGAGAGAGCCTAAGAGATGTCAGAAATTAATAACTTCTCAGATCTAGGCTCCAACCAGTTCAAAAAGCAGCTTTTCTGCTGACAGGAGGTTGTTTTCAATGCTAAGAATGAAGTATTTATCTCTATCCTTTGAAGCCGTGCCATTCATACCAATAAAGACACAAGAGTCCTGAAAGGGATACTTATTAAAACAAAATGCCTGCTCAAAATTAATATATTTTTCTCTTTGAAACCACACTGTACACAGAGACTCTTTGGAGCATTTTAAAGACAAAAGCAAGAAAAATAAAGACAGAAATTTAAAGCAATTCTGTTCCTATGCACCGAGCAGTAATACAAAGTAGAGAAGTTATGTCAAGGTGAACCACTAAATGGGTGCACTTTCTGTAAGCCAAGCCAATACAAATTTCATAAAACTTTCCTTGTTAGAGGTGCAAACCATCCATTAAAAGAATAACACTGTCAGGCCATAATATTATCATTTTCCCTGCTCCAGCTGAACGTGAAGTTGCCTATTGCATTGCAACAACAATATCAGGTCTCACAAGAACGTGTCCAGACTCATGACAGCGCACTCTCTGCAGGCAGCCTGACACTGGGAGGTGAAATCTTAATTATGGAGGTACTGCTGAGACAGTATTTTCTTCCAAGCATTGGGTTACTGGTGCACTGAAATTATTAAAAGGGCACCTACAAAAGTGAGTATCGGTTCACAGTGGTTTCCTAACAAAAATAATAATTAATCCTTGCACACTCGGCTTGCATTTGGAAACCTGACTTTGTCCTACAGGTTTTTACATGGCATTTCGGAATGGTCTGGCCACTGCAATAGTTACTTTTGGGTGTCCTCACTTTCAGCTCGGTGTCTTCAAAATAGCCAGGTATAAAACCAGTTAGGATGATGTTTGTTAGGACCAACGTCAACAAAGAAACCAAGACTTGTTATCAAACTCCCACAATGCTTTTATGGTCAAATTTCACAGTCAACAGCTCTGTGAGCATCTGGCAGCTGCACAGATGACAACGCACGACACAAAGCCTTAGCTGCTATCACATGGAGCCGACACTTCAGTGCACGACCAAGGTCACAGTGCTAATTTATCAGGAGTGGAAACCTAGTTGTTTTCTGTCATATTTATACCCTTGGAACGCTAAGATAAAGGCAGTGAGTGCTGTGGTTGTGCTTGAGCATAAAAGCATTTACAGGGACCACTCTCTACCTGCTTTCTAATTTCCACAGAGGTCACGGGGGTTGTCCCAGGTCTCTACGCTGTGCCAAAATCTACCAAGTTGTTATTGTGTTTATGCTGTAGGATCCACATTTATTCAGAGTGCTCACAGATATGCAGTGGCATTTTCTTACTAAAATGAACGGTGTCTGCATCCACCCTATTAATTCAATTTTATTTCAGAAATACAGGGACTTAGGGCCACATTTTGAGAAGAGCCTCATAACCGAGAACTCTCATCAAAGCACCTAAACCGAGCATTTTATGCGGTTCATGTCATCACCATCTTTACTCACTTTTAGAATCAGCCTGAAGAAGGACCCACCTTGAATTCCAGTCCCATGGATTTACTAAAGCCAACCGTGGAAAGAAGGATGATGCATCTGGAGATTTCCCACAGCTCATCCTGAAGTTTTCTCCTCCTGTCTGCTGCTGTCTTTCCTCATTTATGCCAGGACAGGAGCTCCCTCCCTCTGTGCCTGAAGGCATCTGGTCATGTATCAAAGCCTTTTTTCCTTTCTCCAGCAAGAGAACTCCTGAAAGATACCACCATGGGAATCAAAGTAGGGCAACAGATAACTTAAAGTTGTATCATGATGTGCCAAGGCCACTTTTTGTAAGTTTGGAATTAAAAGGTACACTAAAACTTGGCAAAAAGAGCTGCAGATGATCCATTTACCTCACTAGAGCCTAAGGCACTTGCACACATTGGAGTGCTGGATATCTGACTTAGTTGAATTCATTTCTTTTTCAAACCTTTTTTAATTATTTTAAGAGCTTTTGTAAGCTCCATAATTTAGACATTACAAATTAAGATACTCTTAAAAGGAAAGCAGGGGAAAAAAAAAGTCCAAGAAACTACAAAATTCGTTCCCAAATGAGTTTGAAAAGGTGTTAAATTGTAGTAAGGAATTCAGTGCAAAAGCAGTTTATTATTTGCACGGGGGTCCAAAGAACAATATTTCAAATATGTACTTGTGGAGCATTCCCCAATGTAAACTATCCACCTCCACAGAGCGGTGTTTGTCCTACAGGAACACAAGGAAAGTCTAATTCCTACTGTGTTCGTAAGGGACAGATTTAACACAAGCTGTTTGAGGAGAACAACAAATTTGAAGGTTTTTCCTTTCTTTTTCAGCTGCTTCTAAAACGTGTCAGCTGCCTGGGTTGCCGTGTTTCATGCCGACTTTCTGATTTATCCTTTCAAGAGGGACCCCTTACTTTTGGAAAAAATGCAATGACATGCCAGCTCCTTCCAGCAAGGGAAGGCTGGAGTGAGAGCAGGAGATGAGGTGCCCGAAGTCTGCATTTCTGCACACAGGTGATGTGGTTTGCACGTGGAAATTCCCCCTGCCCTCATCTCCTCCTCCATCCCCACAGCCCCTCCAGGGTGGCACAGTTCCACGGAGCCACTCAGTTGCTATTTTAGCCCGTCACAGGGCCCCGAGAGTTTTTATACGTTCCCTCTCTTTGCAGACTGAGTTACGTGACAATTCATAATGTAAAGTGATGCAGAGAACCCTCATTATCTGCAGTGTGTCAGGAGCCAACACAAATATCAAAGCCCAGGAGCCATTGCAGGGTTTGTGAGATCTCATCAGTGCTTCAGTAGGGTCTCCTCCAAAAAGCCTGAAAATCAACCCCACACCCCACAACACACAGGGCTCACAAAAAAGACACAAGAAGGCACTTCGACATCAATTAATTTGCTTGGTGATTCACAATAAAACTGCTTTACTGGAAGCAAGGAGAGGACACCCAAGACAGCCGTATTACTTTGACAGATGCAGTGTGCAGTGCCTGCCGTGTTCCCACAGGATGACCTCCCTCCTCCTAACGCGTGGGCAAGGCAGTGCAGAGGACAGATCCCTGGAAAGCCAGACCTGCCTTGTCCTGCTCGCCAGGACAGATGGAACTGCAACCCCATCAGCCTTCAAACAGTGGCCACCGGCAGTTCAAGCCTGGCAGCACCTCGAATGCATCAGCAAAGGTGGCTATTTGCAGCTCAAACATCTTTCCAAAGCTTTTTCTTTTTTTTTTTTTTCCCCTAGAAATTGTCCACGAAGGATGTATTTGCTCTTTCTTTTTTCTTTAATTTCATTTTAATTTGAAAGCTATCTCCGATCAAAAACAGAGAACAAAAATCCTTTCCCCGGAAGCTCAGACTCAATATAATCAACTTAATTCACTGAATCTGAAAATGGGTCAGAAGTCAGGACCTGAAAGGCAGAAAAACTTTTATGGAGGTAGAGTGGGAAGTGTTAGTTTTTTAATTCTTCTACTATTATTACTTCTGATTAGCTTTTAGTGTTGAAAATTGAATTAATTTGAAGAAATACATCACCTTCCTGCTACAGGGAATTACCCCACGTAGAGTCATATAGATTGTAGAGGTGTTTCTCTTTTGGAAGCACTAAATCCAGGTCGAGCAGGACAGCAGAGATGGGTTAACTTTCGATTTGATCTTTGAAGGGTAGGATTTTTTTTTTTTTTTTAATAACAGAGATTGTTTCACAGTACAAGTCTCTGAAGTCCGTATGGAATTCCATATAGAGGGCTAAAAAATTCTCACAGTTCCAAGGACAGAGAGGAGAGCCAGTCTGTATTAATTTTCTTTGCCATTATCACGGTCAGCATAGAGCAAACAGGAGTAAAAGAAAACCTTACGTGGCCAATGAATTATGGATTTCTACCATGACCTCTCCCTCACACCAGGGAGCAGCAGCAGCACAGGAAAAGGAGGCAGGAACACTCCACTCTGCCAGGTGGCAGCTTCCTCGGGTTTTGGTGATAAAAGAGAAAGGGAGAAACACTTTTGTTCGGTGTGGATTCCCATAAGAAGCATCTCCTTCGGTAAGGACACCCACTCTGATACATGTTCCAGAGGGGTGGAAATGCTCATTACATCAACCAGATTTTGAAACAGCCTTGGCTCCGTGCTTTCTACGGACAAGGCGTGCTCCAAGTCATCCAAAACTTGCAGACAACTGAAGGCTGGAAGAATGGAGGGAACGGCACCGCACTTGCACAGTTAATGGGAGGAATGAGTAGAACTGAAAAGGAATATTAACATACTCTTTTTTTTCAGGCACAATCTTCTTTATCTGGGTCCCGAAAAAACATCACGGAACTTTTGGTAAGGAAACTAGGCCAGAACTCAAGCAGCTTTTCAGTCTGCAGTAGGCGCAGGAACAGGTCTGATCAAATTGCTCCTTCTGAAATATTAAGTAGCGTGTCTTTACTTCTGTCAGCTGCTTGTATTACAACCAGTTTGCCTAAGGATTATCTTTTAGCATGTGTAATGTCTCACAAGGTGAGGCTTCCCCCTTCCCCCCAGGCATGTTTGCATCCCCCAGCGTTTACATGAGGGCTAGAAATGTCCTCTGGATTAAAGTGGAGATAAGAAAAGAGGCTTGAAAAGATGCAAGTCTAACATTGCAAATTATAAACAGTCTTTAATGATGGGAAACATTTCTTTGTGGGTAGATTATTGCCTGTGATCCGACAACTGCATTTCCTACACTTTTCAGAAGCATTTGTTACTGGTCTCCACCAGTACATTGGACCACGTACCACTGGTCTAATTCAGCACAAAAATCCACTTATTTCAGGGCAGACATACTGAGCAATCCTGTACATTTTCATTATGCAAGTGAGTTAAAAATAACTTTTTTTTTTTTTTTCCTCCCCAGGAAGGTTCATGGCAGTTCATTTACCTTAAGCAACACTCTAATTTTACCATGGCAGGCAAGGACTGCACTCCTTTGTCACCAGGGAGTGCCTGGTGCCAGCCTGGTTCCCGCTCTGAAGTCTCGCTGACTGATTAGCATGAGGTGACTTCAGCAAGTCTCCGAGGTTTTACTAACTTTCAACTATATTCCTATTTCCTTGACCAAGGGATTAGCTCATTCTCGGGAGGTTTCCAATTTTAGATGGCTCTGAAACACTTCTGAAATATTCTTCAAGAAAAACAGAGCTGTCTCTCCGAGAGGGAAGTTTCAAGGTGCACGGAGCCCCGCTGGGCTGAGGAGCACCTGGGATCCCACACGACATGCCAAGGTATGTGAGCGTTTCTTTGGAATGAATTTCAGCTGTCTTTCATTCTGCCAAAGCAAAGCTACCTCAAAAAGCACCTTGAGTGCTTTGCTGCTGCATAGTATCTGTCTGTCCAATAAATCAAGCACATTTTTATAGGATGCCCTCTGCACGCCTGTTATGGGCTGGAAGCAGCTTTCCAGGTCAGATCATGTCATTGGGAATTGTGAAGTGTGAGAGCACCTCACAGGCTTCAGCATTTTCTGTTGCAAGTTAAAGGAAGTCTCTTCTGATTAAATAACTGAATTGGAAGGGCAGATTCCTATGACATCCCAGGTCTCTCAGCCAATTAACAACCAGGCCTAAGGATTCCAGTTTTCACAGGTAATCTAAGCAGGTTATCCAAATTGGACTTGTACACAGAGATCGAGCATTGGGGTACATGAACTCAGAAGAGGAGAATAATGACAAATCTTTGGTTATTTAGACCTGAAATCTTTGGTCCTCCTGGGGAAGAGTCTTAGTCCACAAGAACATGATTTAAAATTTCAGTCAGAACACGGAACGAAATGGACCCACATGAAAGAGCAATTCGAATCTTCTTAGTTTATTTTCAACACACATCATGTCCCTGAATCCCTTCTTCAGGGATCAGAACATCAAAATAGAGTGAGAGGCACTTCTTCCACTACTCCTTTTCTGGCTGAAACCAGGAAATGCTGGAAGTCTCAAAGGAAAGACCTTTTCCATCAGCAAACCTTTAACCATGCTTCAAATAAGTGGAGAGTTTTGGGTATTTATCTGTCTCTAGGCCAGATTTCCCCAGCAACCATTGAACTCCTCTGTTTCTGATCACTGCTGAACACCTACAGCTTATTTTCGCTTTCATCTAGGTGAGCATTTCTTCCTTTTCCTCTAAGCTTCTCAGAAAGCACAATATTCAGAAATTCTTGAGAAACTGAGGATCCTGACACTCCTGAAAACGGGACCTGGCTGTTTGCTAATTGATTTTTTGACATGAAAAGCTGAGGCACTCAAAGATTAGCTTTTAAAGGTTTTGATCTCCTCTTTATGCAGATGAGTGCCTGGTGTGGCTTTCAGAAAACAGCCAGGTAACTAAGCTCCCTCAGAAATATTTTTGTTGCTGGTGAATTGGTTCTGAAGTCATGAGGAAATCTTCTGGAAAGTTATTTATATCAATAGCTATCACACCACTGAAGTCATCCGATCTAATCATCCCCAGAGAGCTGCAACAATGGGAATTATAAATAGCAAAAATATCCTGGATATCGTCTCCACTATTTTAAAAACACTGGTCATAGAGAACAGTAACTAAGAAGAAATCTCAGGACATAATGTATCAGACTTTGTGCACATTTGTCACTGCCAACTGTTCTTCCCAAGGGCCAGGTACTTATTTCTGAGCTAAACCCATGGAATGCCACAAAGGCGTCCCAATAGTCCGTATATTCTCCTCCTGCCTCCTGGTTTCTCCCCCACCATATTATCCACAGGAGCAGCTGAGGGGATACCTGAGACTGTGTTGATAGATGGCCTGGAAATGCAATAGATTAGGCAAGGTAGCAAAACGCACTGTCCTAGCTCCTGAATAAAAGGAAGATTGCATTCAAGTAGTTGTTTATTTGGAGTCTATTTGTAGATTAATTAAATTTTGCCATCCTCTTCATTGCAACTTAAGGGTGTCCGGAACAGACTGACTTCCACAAGGTCTCTATGTTTGTTTTATGACCTCGTTCCCCACAGAGTTTAAATCTGAAGTGTTTTATATACTAGAGGAAAAAAACTAAAAAACTAAACACTTCAAGTATATTTCTTTTAGTGATTTAAGGTCTCTTGCCCCTGCTGCTGCTGCACTGGGTGGTGTTTAGCAACCTACATCCACTCTAGGGACAAGGAGAACAGCACAAGCGATGGCTGGTCTAATGCAAGGGGACAGGGGTGGGAAGGTGGGAAGGGAGGTGGGCAGGGGAAGGGAAGGCTGACTCTAGAGGATGCTTTATTTCAATAATATATAAGCATGTTTTTAATTCTTTAGTGAAGTGACACATCCCCTCTCCAATGAGTACTGCCTGAGAAAAGCTGGGACATCTTAGTCCGTTCTCACTGTCCAGGTTTTTTTGGGGTTTATTTATCTATTTTTAAAGTTTTATAGAAAACAGTTCGGCCATTTTTGAAACAAGCCTAGTGAAGAATGGTTTGGCCAAAATTCATATTTTTCACCTTTTTTCTGAGGAGCCATAACGATTTAGAAGAAGAGCTTAAAATCTGGCAGCGAGACAACCCTCAAGTTCAAATGGTATCTTTGTCCCCAGGAAAATCTCTCCCTGATCAGCGGGGTTAAAAGTTACAGCAAAATCCCAGTTGGCATTCACGGGACAGAAAGGGTTCCATCTTGATTTTCTGAGGGCTGCTGAGCCTCTTGTCCTGAGCAGGTACTGCACATCTGAAGGGCACAGCTCAGGGCAGGTTTCTCTTGAACAGAGTTCTTGTTTTCTCTCAGCAGAACTATGACATCAACAAGAAAGTTATAAAAGGAAAAGCTGACAAGAAAAAAAACACCTAATTAGAAATTAGTGGGTATTAAAGACTTCTAACGTTATTAGACACCATTAGAGCCTTTTAAACTCAGCCTGTGTAATAATTTCCCTAGAATTTAAGGGCTTGTTCTCCAATTATTGTATCTGAGCTCTATTAATATCAGTGGAGTTACATTAGTTTGCCCTGACTAATAGCCTTTAGTTAAGCAGCCAAGCAAACAAAATCACTTTATTAGCTGTGCTTTTAAAGTCATTCTCAAATCTCAACTGAAAGGCTTCTTCAGAACAAAAAACAAACCCCAAACACAAGACCCCAATGCAGGGCACAGCCCTGAACCGGCTGCACATTCCAGATCGTGGGTCAACAGGAGTTTCACAAGGATACCCTCGGTCACTGCTTCCTCACAGCGACCTCAGAGGGAGGGGAAAAAAGGGTTTGAAAAACATTCCAGATTTCAGCAGAGTTTTTGTAGCTGTGCAGACACGGGAGTCGCTGAAATGTCCGTAGGGACAGCCTTAGCAAGCCCGTGACCTCCTGTGACAAACCGGACCATGGAATTTCAGAAGGGGTTTAGTCGGGATTGTTAAACATGTGCCAAAAAGAGAACCGCTTCTTGGACTTTTTCAATCAAGTAGCACTATATTTGGACTGGAAACAGCCTGTGGATGAGCAGGAATAACCATTAGAAGGCAAGTGAAAAGTTTCAAGCAGACACTACAGTCAAGGAAGAAACAACTTGAACATATCTGGGCAAGTTTCCACACTGACCGAAGCAACACTTTTTCCCATGACATCAGATTCCAAACAAACAATATGTTATAGCCCATATGTTGACTAAGGAAAACCCGAGCAGTGCAGAGGCGTGCACCAGCCTTCTGAGCACCGACTGAGCGAGAGCTGGATCGCCTGCAAGCCATGGGAGTTAACCAAACAAATAGAAAGCCCCGAGTTTGCAGGATAAGGCACCTGGGTAAGACTTCTCAGCGAGATGAGGTTGTGAACACCGAGGTAAGACTGGAAGCAAACTGCTTAGATCAAAGTTGTGCAGCCTGACAGACAACAGGGACAGTGAGGGAGCAGGGCTTTGAATGTGCAGCAGTCGTAAGGGGGGGATAGCTGTGCTCGGAGAACTGAAGTTCTCTACCTGCCTGAAGTCATGTGGCGTTTGCACGACAAGTCTGGACTGCAGAACGGTTGGCAGTCAGAGTTCAGAAGGGTTTTTGGCAGGTCGAACAAGTTCCCAGTAAGATGATGCGGAGGATAAACATGCAAGAGAAATATATAAATGCTGTTTTCACAAGAACAGTGCTGTTTTCTCAGAACTGGCTGTATTTTGGGGAGGAACACTCGAGCGCAGTCCTCCCGGGGATGCCAATACAATCCATCGAGAACAGTCAGTAAATCACACCACTTACCAGCCTAAAATGACATGGAACATTTTAAACCTCCAAACAAAAATAAACCCCTGTTCTACAGGAAAGAGGTACTTGCTAAGCATAGCTTGTTGATGCTGTTTACAAAAGAATTGGGAATTTAACTCTTACTTTAAAATGGCCTGACAACAGTAATACTTACTGCACACAGCTGAATTCCCTGAGATATTTTATCAGACCTTGAATTATCTGATCTGTTGATCCTGTGTAATGAGAAACAGGAGGCCACCTTTGATCTTTCTCGCAGAATTTAATAAGTCAAAATTAGAAAGGAGCCCTGCCAAATGAGGACAAATTTGACTAGGAGGGTAAACTAGGCAAGTTGCTAGATTTTAATTGTGTTTTAACAAAATGATCTTAGCTAATACGTTGAACAGCCACAACAAATCAGGAAATAAAATGCTGCATTATTGTCACTGTAAGATTAAAGTGGCAGAATGTATGTTTGTAGAGGTATTGGGGGAAAAGAGCATTTCTTTTGTTTGTACAGTACTGAACACATTCACAAAAACGAGAGATACCTTTTTCCTTCGTTCAGACTTCAGAGAATGCAATTCACTTAGAGATGTGTCCTGTTTTAAATGATGGATATGTTTAAAAGAGTTGTTTTCTAGCTTTGTACATCCGTTTTTACTCCCTTATACCGTTTCCAAATATTTCAGTTCAGGAATGACTTTTGCTAGTGTCAAAACCAACACTGAGTGAAAGTCTCAGCTATAAAAACACCCCTCATCTCTGTAAACAAGTGTGGCAACCGTTATTCTTCACCATTCAACTTGGATCTCTGCAGCCATTTCCTTCAAGATAGATTCTTGTCTATAGAGATATTTAGGTAACAGTAGATTAAATTAATCCCAGGTACTGTCAAGAAAAGAGGCACTGAAATGCGTGGCTCCCAAGACAGCCGCCACGGCAAGCTGGGATCTGTCAAGAAGACCCTCAAGATCCTTAGAAACTAATGCTTAGCTCCCACAGCTTCCTTCTACACATGAATGCTCCTTTAAAACTCTAAACAAGCAAAACAAGCAATACCAATGGTGTTTAACAGCTTACCTTAAGAGACAGTTAGCAACCTGTGAGGCTTTCACTCCTCACATCCAACCAGGAGGTTCATGAAATTCTAGAAGGAAAAAAAAAAAAAAGGATAGTGGGTCTGGTAGCCTTCCCTAATCCTCAGGAAGTCACTAATGTTAAGCTGGGGACAACAAATAGGGGTAGTCTGACAATTATCAGGCCCCGCAGTTGACTTTCAGCCCTTGCCCTTGATTTTAAGTGGAGGCTGTGCATTCCCTGCAGAAGGAAGAAGGGAGTGCAGCAGGACACGACTGGGAAGAGACGCTCTGAACCTGACGGCAGGCACCTGTGTGCAAGACTAAGGGGTCAGTTCTGTTTCCGACAGCACTACACTTCTGCTCTTCCATGCTTCCTTCCCAGCGTACGGGCAAAGGGTGCAAAGGGAAAGGTAGACATGGAGCAGTGTAAGATTGCACCTACTGCATTGCAGGGAGGAGCACTGCCCTTCCATTGGACCCGTTCCACAAGGAAAAAAACTACCTTTGCAGACCTTTACAGTTACGATTAAATATCTAGGGTCTTGATTAGGGTAGATATAGAGCACGGATCACTACTGAAAACACTTTGTAGGAGCTTTCTTTATGTTCTTATTCCAAACTCAGGCAAGTAAGATCTGCTTATTTAACAGTGCATTGTTTAGATCACAGCAAGAATATTTTTCATTATTAATCAGCGCAACATTGTTAATCAGCATTAATTAGCAGCCAGTATCTGTTCCATTGGATGCACGTAAAACAATATCTCTGACTCTGTTTAGCTTTCAGTAGTCATGCCACCAGCCACTGAACCCCTTCAGCTCCACAGATCATAGTTTCCACATTTTACCTAACTGTTCTGTGGAACTTGCTTCAGTGTAACATGCCAGCACGCTTTTAACAGAAAAAGCAGATATTTTCACATGTAGTTTCTTAGTGTACTTTATGCACGTGATTGCTTTTAACATAATATTTGGTCTAGTATATTAAAAGCAATTGAATGGCAGAGTAGATTATCAGGAAGCACTGTGCAAAGAAACGTTCTGCTGGACCGGCCCAGCTGTTGAACATGCCTCTTCAAAAGCCCTAAACCCATGTTAAGTGCTACATCTTATTTTTCGTGCACCTCAGCAGTTCCTCGTTCTGGCTGGAAGCGTGAGCTGGGAAACGGTTGCTCTTGCAGTATCCAGAGTTCGGCCATAGCCAAGAAGTCCTGGAATTGTGACAGTGTATTCTTTGGGGTGTATTCAATATTAAACTAAGTTTCCAAATGTTTCTTGGCTCTCCAGCCATTAACTGGACCTTGAAGTTCCCATTTTTATTCAGTGGTGGGGGGCTAGCCCTGCCATCTGTTTTGACAAAGGTTTTCCATTGCCTCTGCACAGCTGAGAGAACATGAGGCATGTTAGGAGAAGGTTAAGTTCTCTTTCTGAACCACCAAGAATTCTCTGAGCCCTCAGAAATCTCATCAGAACACAGTAGCTAATTGTTAATCTGTTTGTGATGGATTTCAGTTTGCCTTGAGCTTCAGGTCTTTAAATCTTCCCAGATCCCTATCACTTGTTCTCTGAGCATCTGCCTTCTCTTCGTTCCTTTAGAGCAGAAATCTTTACTGAGTGGAAAATCTTAGCTGCAGGCATTCTGCAGGGTTGGGGGGGGATCAGTTAAAAGGCAGGATCACTTCTACCTTTGTCTTCTGCACTTTCCTCCATCCTGAACAGTCCCAGCTCTCAGTGGACCCATGAGAATCAAAAGAGGCTTGATGAGCGTTGCCAGTTTTGATTTTATTAAAACAAAGAAAGAGTCGAGAGAAAAAAGCAGCAATGAAAAGCTACAGTTCACCTTGTCTTTTCAAGTGAGCTTTCCTGATCTCTGTGGAAAATACATTTTAACCAGACACAACTGGTCTTGTACAAATCGTCTCACAAGAATTTAAGGTGCCGCTACAAGATGCACCAAGTTGCATCTGTGCCATCCCTGTGCTCTGTGAAGGATTAATGGGTTCCAGATGTTGGCTTGGAGGGTGCTGACACAACTCCTGTACAATTATGGTGTCACACAACAATATTATGAGAAGGATCCGGAGCACAGAAGAACTTTACCGCATTTGGAAGCTGCAGTGACAAGAAGAACAAAAAAGCCGTGCTGTTGTGACTTTACTTGCTGAGCAGCAGAGAGACAGCAGTCTGTGAACTCACTGCTTAATTTCTAGCATTCGTTATCATTTCTGAAATGCTACATGACTACTTAATACCATGATTAGTAGATAGATCTCGCTGGAAATTGCACAGTAGTTTAATATTAAATGCTGGAATTCATTTTCTCTTTCAGTGTATTTAAACACACCAATTTCGTTCCTGAAACACACAGTTCTTCATACTTGCCTTTCCTATTTGTCCTCACTTACAAAACCACATTGAGAGAAGAGAAAAAGAACATAAGAAAATTTAAAAACTGGCCATATCGCTCATTTTTTAATCATTGTCAGATTAAATGATAAATCTTTCATTACAAAAGTGAAAGACCAGCGAGAGTACAGGTATCATCTAGCATTTACAAAATGCAACAACAGCGGTATTTTAAGATCTGAGACAGACCTAAAGAGGATTAATTCAAACTTCTCCTAGCAGATCTGAAAATTTGCTATTTTTCAGAGATGTCATCTTAAATATAAAGAAGAATGTAAGGAGTTCTGCACACATCCCATTTAGAAACTATTCCCTCATCTATGAAAGCAGAGACAACAACTCTGTTGATATAAATGACAATAAAAGCAGCTGCTGATTTGTGATTGTATTTAAAAAGGTGACCATGTAGCAAGCAGTAAACACAAGAGGAGAAGAGGAGGGAAGCCCAGTGATAGCAACCATAAAAGATTTAAAGGGCAAAGCTGAGAAGGGATATTATTTGATCCATTTGAGTCCATCTGACATTTTTATATCCACATTTAACTAACAGGTCGTTAATATCCACACAAATGTAAGCAAGGGTATTTTGAGCCGAGATGTCTTGTTCAAAGTAATAAAACCTTTATTCACACTCTGCTTGTACATCAAACATTTCACAACTTGGCAGCCCTGAGCCAGTCCAACTGCACCGAGCGGAATCAGTCAGCATCTGTTCCCAAAATTCTTGTGCCGCTATGGAAAACAGCAATTACCACTAAAGATTTTTCCTCAGAGAAACCTGGCTGCACATGAGGGGAAAATCCGAGAGCAAGCTGCGTGTGACAGGGGCTTTTAATTTCCCCTCTTTGGCTTCTAAGTAGAAGAGACTCCTCGCAACTGAAGTCCTTCTGCACATTATAACTTCCTAAAGAGCCACAGGAGGATTTACTCATCCAAGTTCTCCTAATTCAGTCCTGCCCCACTCTGAAACATTCTTAAATGCTGAGATCAGCAGATTGCAAGAACACATGTCAGAAGAGACGTGTTCTTTTTCATTTGGGAGAAGATACCAGAGATCACTAGTTGCAGTTTCTCAGAACGTTTCAGCTTCCCACTTAGAGCCTGGGTTTCTGCAACTGAGTTTCTTTGGGCAGACTGTGCTTTATCACGTACCATGTGAACCAGAACATAATAGAAAGTAAAGTGGAATATAATACCAACCAGAATAGTATTTTGAACATGTTTTGCCATTTTCTTGTCAAATTTAAGAAGAAAAGTTGTTTTTTAGACTTTGTAAAACAAACAAACAAACAAATATCCCAAACAGAATTATGCCTTCCCAACTTCAAATCCATTTGCTACATGGCTTTAAGATTTTAAAGAGTATTTCTGTAAGGTTTCAGTTTAGACATGACTGAAGGTGAGATTCTAACAATAGACGCTCATAAGTCTAATAATGTCAGTGTTGCAAATATATGCAATGATTAAATCTTAAAGAATGGTTTCACTGACTTTGAGGCCCTCATAGTTCTGTTTTTAATAGTGTTTTTATTCTGTAAACAACACTATGGACCTGTTGCAGTAGTGAGTCTCACTTTGAACTGGGCTTAAACTACGTAAGGCTTCTTTTACACCTTTCCCATGCTAAGGGAAGGATCCCACAGTATCCTAATCTCATACAGCTGAATGGACTGTTGGGAAAGTCCCAGTGTTTTCAGCGGCAGGTACCATTTTAGTACAGTATTTTCTTAAAACTAAACATTATTCCTGAAGGTCCTTAGCAAAATAAGCCAATATGTATGTACAAAATACACTCCATATGCACAGACTTATTTCAACACAGTGCTACCAGCAATAATTCAGAGAAAAAGATACGCGAGGAAGGAACTGAGAGGAGACAGAGCCCAGGCTTGGGGATGAGTGGCTGAATCAACAACATGACTAATGGTGTGAAATCCCAGCTGAGAACACATCTTTGCAGAGTGCCACTGCAAAACTGACTGGTGAGAGCAGGAAAACTGATGATTTAACTTTGTCAAAAGCGTCTCTGAATGTAAATGCAAGCAGAGACTATGTCCAGCATATCCAAAAATCAAGCTGGTTGTCTGGGCTTAGAGCAGTCGCTGCCCCTGGGTCAGGCTGTGGGCTGTGTGTGCCCTCGGTGAGCTCCTCTTTCCACAGCTCCAAAACAGGCTGTGTGTGGCTGTGACCGTGGCCATTTAGCGCAGCAAATATTACTCAAGGTCAAACACTTCAAAGGAGTGTGGAGACAGCCACGGCTATCAGAAAAGTCTGGTTTTAATTACGGAACTGCTCAAACAATTAACATCTACATCGGATTACTCTGGGTCCATGACATGTATCTTAATATTTCTTTAAGTGATGAGCTGTGTTTAACCAACTGAGCTTATCATCCGTGATTACAGCTTTACTTGTAACCACTCTTGAGAGTTTAATTACTGCTGCCACTTGCATATGCATTTCCTCCGTGTTAAACACTAAATAAAACTGATTCGCTTCAGACTATTCCCGGGCCTTTAAAAATTGAGAGCCTCTTCCACTTCACAGTCTAAAATGGCTTTAAGTCACTAGGAATTTGTTGGTGTGTCAATGTTATCACTTAAATAACCTCTTCTCACTAGCATTTACCTTCTGTCATGTAATATGCATGACACATTACCTGTCTTCCACCTTGCCAGAACTAAATATAACAAGTTTCCAACTATATAACAAGACCAAGCTATCTTTAATAATTTATGTTTATGTTCTTCTCCCATCTTCAGTTCCCCGCCAGGTGCGCAGAATAAGTTCTGTAGGAAAGTCTGTGGCAGGAACTCAGACTTCAGGATCTGATAGCACCTCTTGAATTCAGAATAATTCAGAATAAGAGTGATAATTCAAAGGTGAAAATAAAGTCATCTCCTTCCCCCACAGAATTTAGTCATTCTGCCTCTGAAAAGTGTGGTGTGCCCCCCTCCGCTGTCATTTCTCTTGCTGTTCTTTGAGACACGTTCCTGCAGAAGAATATTCTGCACCGAGTGATGAGCTCACTTTAAAGGCTGCTTTCAATAAAATTTCCACATCCAGATGGCATATGAGTTATAACCTTCCATCATGGACTTAACAAGCCGTGGGCTGCTGTTAATTGTCACTTCCAGGTTTCAGTGTTTATAAGCCGCTAATAAAACCTGCTGTTCTTCTTAATAACAAATTGGAAAATTGTAATTTTTAAAGATATATTTTGCACCCTACTTTCCTTCTGCCTCCTATTAAATCCCTGGCATGACTTCCTCCTGTGCATTTCTCACACAACCAGCCATAGGTCACATCTTAATATGTTACTGAGTTTTTAATTCATACCTTTTTCAGGCAAAGTTCCTCAAGGGAAGAACTGTAGGCCAAAACCCTTCTGCTGCATCTGCTCATTACCGAGAAAAGAACTTTTCCCCTACGTGTTTATTGCTGTGAACCAATGTTCACAGAGTCCCCGGTGAATAACACACAGACAGAACACGCCCAATACGAAAATGCATTTAATATTTTATCCTATTTTAGCTGCCTGTTAGATACCTTACCCCAACCAGCAGCCTATAATCATGCGCAAGAGGCAGCTTCCTGTATTTGCATAGTTTAGAAACAGTAAAGCAGAAACAAGGTGGTGAGTGAGGGTAATTACTTTTAAACAACATTAGAGCAGAGCTTAGTGCATCAGCGCAGTGTCTGCAAAGTTCTGCCCATCAGTAATTGCAAAGCCTTCAGACGAGGCCCTGAAGAACATGAGCTTGTTAATTGCAGAGTTTTGATTAAATTAGCTGTCAGATAATTGTAAGGCAGACCTCAGAGTAAGGGTTTTCAGAGGCTGCTGGAGACAGTTTTGGGTACATAAAACAAATGCTACTGGAATTACCAAAACAAGGCCCCTGTGTCAGCACAGTTTCCAGCCCAGGACTCCTCTGCTTCCTCACGGAATTAATAAGAGCACTCAGCACCTCACAGCCAGGCAGGAACTGCTTCCCAGAGCAGGCAGCTCCCTTTGGGTTAGCCAAACCTGTCCAGACAAGTTAGCAGGGCTCTGAAATGCAGGGAGTGTGTGCAAAGAGAGGGGGAAGTGCTGAAAGCAGGGCCTCAGAAGGTGAGGATGTGCAGACCCCCAGCCATCACATTCTTCCCCCCCAGCATTGGGGAGAACAGCCCCAGGTCTTGCCTCACAACCACAGAACTGCTTGGCCAGCCCGTCTGTGGATGGGATCTCCAAGGAAGTTACTTTAACTCACAGCTGTAAAACATCTACCTGGCCTGGAGAGAAGGCTCCCTGCTTCAGCCTTCAGGGCATTGCCCAGCACAAAGTGCAGCTGCTTGGGGATTTAGCCGGGAATAATTTGGAATTACAGCTTTGAAAAGCCTTCCCTTTTTATAGTCATTTGGAGACTAAATGCAATTGGAACTCTCTGCAGCGGGGTCAGATGAACCAGCGGTGAGGTTTCATGCTTCCTCTCCACACACATCAAAGGCAAACCCAAACAAAAAGACCTTTCTTTGCACTCCTAATTGGCCCTGGGCAGAGTCATGTTCTCTCATACAGGCCTCTGAAAGAAAAGGAACCTGATAATGCAAGCTTAAGAGACACAATTCAAGAAATACACCCCGACAGTTACACAGATGCCTTGTATGCAAAGTAGAAATAAAATCCAAGCTAAGTTACTTTTTAGACTATCTTCCTCTTGATTCCTAGGCTACTTAAAAACAGGAGCAGCTCCTGGTTTGCCTTTAGAAATCTGCTCTCCTTTGACTCTATAATACAGCTGGAACTAAATGTATGTTGCATATTAAGATGTATGCACGGTGCATTGATTGAATCACTCAAGAGCTTCCTGAACTGTATTATGTTTCATCTGTTTCCTTGAGTAAATAATTTAGGAGGAAAAAAAGAAAAAAAAAAAGCTGTGTTCTTCCAGTGTCTTGGAATGTGTATTTTGGGGTAAGGAAGTATTATGTTGGATTTACTGTTCTTTGGTACGTCTGTCTCAGTTACCTAAGATCAAACCCGAATTCCCCCTGCCCAGGGGGGAGGGTGGGAATCCCAGTAACCCAGGGTTACACTGAACAAACGGGATTTGCCTTTGGATATTTTCATATAAATCCCCACCATCAGTAAGACAACCGATTAATGAAGGATACTAACCAAATTCAGTATTTTCTGCCGATTAAATCAGCCATCCTGAATTTCCTTCCATACACTGGAAGATCTTATATACCTCTTGAATTAGTATCACCGGCTTGAAGTTTGGCTTGATGTGCGCCTGCTCTCCGGGATATTTTTAAGCAACTGCACGCAGAGCAGCATACAGTGCAGGTTTGGGAATGTTTTCCATACCATTTGGGATTTGAGTCAGATTTTAAATCCTACGGGAGATGCTGCTAAGGACAAAAGCAGTTGTGAGCAAAACATAAATGGCCCCAAGTCTTCAACCAGAAGCACAACAGTTATTTCCACTATTAAATAAACACAAACATACTAGTTAATGCAGCAGGTTTATAGAAAACATGGATTAGCTCTATTAATTATAGTTTACCAGGGGGTTGAATATTCAAACTGTTAACCATTCCATAGTATGGCTAGAGGGGGTTCTATTTAATTGGATTTCCTTGGTATGGTTTATCGAGGAGGAAACATCTCTGCAGCCGCTCTGCTGGCAGAGGCAGCTCCTTCAGGAATTTTTCTTTCCAGACATGTTGGGCCAGCTTTTCTCTCAAAGGTCAGTCCTGCACACCCTTTTTGGGCCTGTTGGACAGCCAAGGCAGACAACCGTAGCCTGTTTTTTGAGGGGTTTTTGATCATTTAACCACTTCCTTTTCCACACTGATTTTTTTCTCATATATTTTCTGATGTGAGCAGGCCTTCAACACACAACACAGGGTAAGACCTGTTCTTAGCAGCTGGAATTTTCAGACTTCCAGCTCCTATTCGAGCCCCTCAGATTTCCATGTAAGCAGCTTCAGCAACTACCCTGATAACACTTTACCAAACTCCCCGAAAAAAACCACCAGCCAAGACACGGGAGCTCCCCAAAAGTCTCATTCCTTGTCTCAGTCACTGGGGCCAGGCTCCTTTGATAACCTGACCCTAAAATTATGATTTCCCTCACTCTCTCAGATGTTTGGAATCCCTACATAATCCAAATTGCATACAGCAGAGGTAATCCTGGGCTCAAAGGAAAGCAGAGCTGAAAGGTCAAACAAACCTCAAGCTATGCTGCCTCAAGCCTTTCTGCTTCCAAAGGAGTGCCTAATGACTTGTTCTTTGGGAACACTGGAAAGAGATCAAATATGAAGGCATGATTAAGAGAAGAAAAATCTTCCACACCAATTACAGCTTCCATGCTTTTGGCCAGAATCCATAACCCAGCTTCCAGGGGCAGCCCCATGACTTCTCAATTGCCTTATCCTCCTCAGGGTCAAAAGGACAGATGCAGGCTATCAGGCTCTTTTTCTCTCTTGAAAAGAGAGAAATTGGATGGGCAGGCTGCCCCAGAAATTCTTTTGGAACATAACTGGCACTAAAAGTTTTCCCAGAAGAAAATGATTCAGGTTTCAAAACTTTCTCCAACTGAGGAGTGCACGCAAGCCGTGTTTCCCTCCAGCTCCTCATCACTACTGTCTCCAGTGCCATCACAGCTTCAAAAAAACCCCTCAAAACACAGAAAATGAGAATAATGTAACAAATTCCACCACTTTTTAAAGCACTGCATGCTCCTATTTGCCAGCCCACTGCTTTCCAACACTTGTCATCCTGCTCTTCTCTCTGTGTTTGTCTGCTGCCCTTTTGGCTGACAGAGACAGAATTGCTGACATCCACCCCAAAAGTGTTCAAGGATTTCTCCAAGGCAAAAACTTGTGTGTTTACTCAAGGCTGTCCAATGATTTGGAGAGTTTCAAATCCTGACCATGCTTTCAGTATTGCCAGGTGAGCGAGAAACGTGTGAATCTGTGGTTAGGGCATGAGAGTTTCAGTCCACACGGCAAAGACACACAGGGAAAAGGGATTATAGTGTAATGCTTAGAGCTGCAGTAAGAAATGCAGGGATTCGAGGAGGAACCATCACTTGCAGCTGCCTGTAGAGAACCACAGGTTATGGAGCACTTTTACAATGAGGCACTATCCATCTCCCAGGGTCTGTCAGCAATTCAGTGGATAAAATCCACAGCCCTCACAAGTCTCCTCTGTGCTCCAGCAAGTTTGTGGCTTTACCTCCACATCACTTGAGCACAGGAGCAGTTCAAAGGCAAGGCAGGAGGAAAGGGTGCAGAGACAACTCCAGTGGTCCCAGCTAGAAGAACAGCTCCTCTGATAAAACATCCACGTGGCAGCTGTAATTTGAATTAGGGGATTAACTTGTTCTACAAAAGTCAGAGAGAGGATCTGGTTTCACTGGTGTGATAAAAAGTAAATGGAATCACCCATGCCTTTCTCTGCATGGATCATGAGCAAAAAGAAATTGCACCAGTGTTTGAAGTTTGCCAAGCACTTTCAGCTGTGATCAGCAGCATGTTAAAGGAGGAGCATAGCCAATATGGATATTTCCAGTTCACCAGCAGTAATTAGATCTGTGGGCATGAATATAAATCCAAAGATCCGACACCCAAATGGCTGCTTCCTGATGTATTTCTACCCATTGTCTCAAGAGCCCTCTTCAATCTCTTGTAAAATTATGTATCACATTCAGATTAAACCCTGGGATAAATTTCTTGTCTTTCCACTTCACGCCCACGGAAAGGACTTGGCTGGGTTACACATCAAGGACGTGATCTACAAATATCAGCCACGGCATGAACTTCCCTAAGTGGTAAAGAGCCAGCCAAGGTTACTGACACCTTCAGCTAAATGCCCGGGCTTGGGTTTTCCCCTCCAAGCAGCCACCCAAAAATACAGTTTGCCTTAAGAGAATCGAAGAGACTTACAAGTGGAATTTCCTTTTGGATTTCCTTGTTTCCTTACCAGAGGACCAAAACATTATTTCTCAATTACATTCTGCATTTTGGCACAGTTTAACAGAGTGGGAGGACAGCAAACTTGTGTCCTGTGAGGGAGGAATGCAGCAGGCAACCATCAGAACACGGATGTCACCACAGCTGTTTGCTTTGTTTTGAACGTTTGTCAGGAATAATTGGAAAATGGATACTGAGAGGATGAAGGGCCAGCAGGAAGACTCATAACTAGGATAAACAACACAATAATCAATAGCCGTCACGTTCTACTACTTCTTTATCTGTATTAAGAATCAAGGATTCATTACCTGTAACATACAGCACATTTTACAGTGTAGCTCCAGGTTTGGGGGGTTAGTTTTTTGTTTCCAGCACAAGGACATCTGCAACGAAGTGGAGCAAGTGCTGACATGCTTGACGCACACAGAGGTGGCCTGCAGACAGCTGTGAGTCTTACCAAACCACAGACACCCCCCCCCATATCCTCTTGAGTAAGAAAATGAATAGGAACTATTTCTACAAAACAACATCAGTGGACCAAAAACAAAGCTGAAAAAATAAAGCCGTCTATAATATCTTTAATTTATTTTTTTTTCAAAACAAGGAATATTATTACATTTCACAAGTTACACTTCAAGTGACAAGCGAAAATATCATCACATAGTACTACAAGCTCTTACATTTAACGTTTAAAGCAAAAGGCAAAAGAAAACTTTTGAATTTCAGCTGAAATATGAATCTGCTTTGTGACTTTGAGCCATGTCTTGTCCTCTTTGTGCCTCCCTCAGCCCAGCTGGAAAGTGTAATAATAAATTAAGAAACACAAAAACAAGGAGCAGGTCTCCAATGAGATCCAGATGCTCCATTAAACTGCTGTTCCCCTTAAACACCTCCCAAACCATAGCTAAACAGAAATATGCCTGACAGCTGGATTTCAAGCGTGCATGGGAAACCATTGAGATGTCTCTATCTATTTTCCGATTATTAGAATCTCCCATGCCTCTTCAGGAGCTGGAAGCACATTGGCTTCTCATACCCATAATGAGGTAATTATAACAGAACTGCACTGATGCCACCTCAAGATTAAAGGATCATACACTTTGTGATTCCCTGTTTATACAGTAACTTATCGTGTGGTTTACCTTGGCTGGGCAACCCTCACACTGAGACTGCTGAGTGTTACATGAAATTCAGTCTTTCCACTGTTACCATGGCTCTCTCTGGCTTCTAATTCCCTGCCCTTTTTGAACTTTCTAGGGGGTTTTCTCATCTTTACCTGGTTAGATCACACTGCTTTACCAAAGGCGGTATATTGTTATTGCACGTACTTACAAAATGATGGTTGGAGCTGCACTTGAGCACACNGGCTGGGCAACCCTCACACTGAGACTGCTGAGTGTTACATGAAATTCAGTCTTTCCACTGTTACCATGGCTCTCTCTGGCTTCTAATTCCCTGCCCTTTTTGAACTTTCTAGGGGGTTTTCTCATCTTTACCTGGTTAGATCACACTGCTTTACCAAAGGCGGTATATTGTTATTGCACGTACTTACAAAATGATGGTTGGAGCTGCACTTGAGCACACAAGAAATTATGTCATAAGGTGTTTTAGACAGAGCTTTAGCTTCCTGCACAAAGAAATAAGCAGAAAACCATAGTGCTGTCATGTAACTGTAGACTGATACCATAATACACACAGAAGAAATTAAATTTGCATGCATGTCTACGGCGCTGCTGCTTCGTGTCTGTGGCGTTTGGCTCTGCTACAGCAACTTCCTTTTTAGTATAATCTTTGTAAGAGGCATTTGCAGCACACACCACCAAAGAGCAGACCTCCTGCAGAACACGTTTGTCACTTCTAGGGGCTCAGAATGGCCCGTTAGGAACCGAGAGTGAAGAACACAACATGGGGCTGCTTCAGAAGCAGCTCCTTCTTAGATGTTCAGGAAATGCCCGTGGAGCCCTTGTTGCTGTTGAAGTAGTGTTAGTACACTTAGTACACTACTAAGGAAACTGCTCCAGTTGAAGTGTGACTCCTACAGAGAAATGCCTTGATGAGAACAGAGAAAGGGTTCACAGAGCATCCCTTAAAATGAAGATTTCCTCATGCTGACATTACTGAAACTTGGGAAAAGTGCTTCTGAGCTTTGCTGGTGTCCTTGAGGGTTATCTTCTTGCCTCAATAGCAAAGAATCATGGTAGAATAAATTCGCCCCTTTCCTCTGTAAAAGTCACAGCCACGTGACAGGCCAGAAGCAAACATTTCTCTCGGAACTTAAATTATCAGCAGCTCTTTGCTAGGTAAGCACAGTGCCCCACATGCTCCGATTGCTGGAAACAGGATACACTGATGGAGCAGATTTCAGGCTCAGCACAACTGCACAGGATAATTGCCCTCCTCTTTAAAAAAGCCATCATCACTTCAATAGGTTATCAGGCTCACAGCTGAAATAATGGAACAAGGGACACAGAGAATGTTCGGACACTCCAGATGACATTGGAAGTGGCAAATGACAGAAGACAACCAGGGGAATGAAAACTGGTTCGTACCATGCGGGTCTTAAACGAAGGTGCAGCCACTGTCTGCAAGCTGAGATCCATCAGAAGCTCTAAGGCATGTGCTCCACAGGGATATGGCTTCTCACATCCAGTTCCCAATATTACAGTGGATGGCCCTCCCGTGTCCCCAGCTACAGTGCCACGGCTTATTGCCACCTGGCGGCTGAGAGTATTTAATACAGCCCACCTTTAGTCGTGGGATGTACATAGTTTCAGGAGGGGGTATTTTTAATTTACTCGCTCGTTCAGATCAGCCCCTTACCACGGAATTGCATGGGAATGCAGTGAACACACACACACCAGCAGCCCCAACTGCAGCTAAATGTCTGTTTTCTAGAAATGTCTAATGTAGCACGTTGGCAAAGCAAGTCCCTGGTTCTAAAGCAATATGGAATCACACAACATGAAATCACTCATAAATAAGACATGTCAGAGGGCATTACTCCTGTGAGGGAGCCCCTGAAAGATTCAGCACAGCTCCTCACAGCAGGCTTTGAGACACACAAGAAAGACGTGTGGTACAAAAGGATGGAACTGCACACGAAGTTGGTACTTGCACTGATACTGGTTTTGCCTCAAGGCAAAACACTTAGTTTTTCTCCTCTGGCTACAAGAGGTCATACAGTTATGAACAGAAATCCTGTTAGTTAAAACAGTGAGTGTTAACTTGAGAAAAGGCATCCTTGGTGCAAGTACAAGCTTCCAGCTGAATAATGCTATGTGGTTAAGCACAACCACCTGAACTGGGATCTGCACCTCAGCATTGGTACGATGCCCATGTCTTATTGTACAGAAAAATGTTAGAGATTATTCAGAACAAGGTCACAGGCATTTGCTTTGAGACTTCCACCTCTGCTCTGCGTACAGCTCACTAACTCAAAGTCTAGGAATAAAACTGGTACAGGCTAAAAACAAGCTCTGTTTTTATAACAGCCCGAACCTCGACCCCTAGAATCCAATGCAGCTTTCTTACAGGATCATAAAAATTACCACACACCCCCCGCATCCGTATTTCTCAAGCTGGCCTGCCCTTAGCCCATCCCACCCAAATTGGGCAGCTGAATAGTTGTGGCCAGACAATTTCCAGTTCGGATGCCAAACAAAAAATAGGCCCTTTAAAAGACAAAGCCAGATGTGAATACCAAATTGTGCAAGTGCCCAACTGAAAATAATAAAATCATATGCTTGGCCTTGCCCCACCCATTCATTTTGGGCAGAACTCGCCTACAAAAGTTAGTGGTTTTGACCTCAGTTTTAAGAGATGAAGCTAGATCATACTGAGGGGCCTTTGATGTCAGTAAAGTTAGGCTTGATTTACTGCAACATAACCAAAATTAGAATCCAGCCCAGGGGTACAAACATCTTTTAAATTCCCCGGGCTACTCCTTCCCTGTGCAGGTTTGTGGCTGTTCTCCTCCTATCACCTATTCCTGCGACTTGGAGAATTGCATCGTTTCCTTCTGGCCACAGTGTAGGAGAAATTCTCAGGGTCAGAGTTATCCTGGGACATTGCTCAACAAAGGGAATTTTTATCCCACATTTCTCATATGATCTGCATTCTCTTCTAATTGTTTACCATCTCCAGCTCGGCAGAACCAGAGAAACCAACTGGGCAGGATAAGCTGCATTTTCTCCAAGTCTTCAAAGTCAGTGGGTAGTTGTGAAGTAAAAAAAATACAAGAGATGAAAATACAAGCTGTATATACTTTGGTGTTCTTTAAAAACAGGATTCTCCTGCCAAACAGAGGGATTAATACGAGTCTAACTGTTCAGGGGAGACACTGTATTAGTGACAGAAAGGGTGATGAAGTAGGAGCAGGAAAAAACCCTAGATTAAATGAACAGAAAGCAAGTCCATTATTGGTTCTGGCTGCCAAAATATCTTCCCATATCTCCCCCTCCTGACCTTTAGCAAATTATATCCTACAGTTTTTTTCTCCCTGTGGAACTAAACCGAACATTTACTTTCCTCTGCCTTGGAGCACAAGCTGAGTTCAGGAAAGCCAAACACTCTGAGGAAGGTTTTCAGACACACACCAGCAGATCCACAATCACTGGGCACAGCACAAGCTTTTTCCAAGGCTGCCCGGGGGCTGAACTGAGCAGCTGCACTGAGCACACTTCCCTGTGGCTCCTGCTGAGAGGCACTGAACAGGCTGGGACACCTCGAGTCCCAGGCACCAAGAATATGAACTGCAGAAGGCCGCGAGCATCCTGTTCTAATGTCGACACGAGCAGAGGAACGGGACTAAATCACTTCCTGAAATCCCTTCCAACATAAATACTCACAGATACTACCAACATCTTTAAAATTTCACATTTTTTTTAAACATTAGTTAAACAGAAATGGAAGAATGGAGCCTCTCCAGAAATAAGCTGTGCACTATTAATAAGCATAGTGTAATAAAAACTTTAAGTGAGCCTTAAGTGACTATTAAACACAAAATAATGCACTTTCCTACAGACAGCAATGAAATTGAGCACTAAACTCTACGGTCAGAACAAAATCATTTAGCACAGAAGCCTCGAAAATTCATTATTAAAATAAGAACAGAGGACATTTTTTTTCTCCCCGCGTAGGTTGCCATATGAAGAATTCATTCCCACATTTCTGCTAGACACTGGTTTAGTTGAGATGAACTCTGTGCTTAGGAAAGCAGGGTTAGATATAAAGCTCCTTCAAAGTTGCTAGAGAGGTCTTTGTTTGCTAGAGGATATTGCAATAGGCTGCCACGGTTTGTTTGCAGCTTCCACAATTAGTAGTACAAACCACTCGCTAGACAATGAGGAAGTAATATTGTAATGAAGCCCTGTTTTGTGGCCAGGCAGGCAAAGTTCCTTTCGTGATACCATAACCTTGATTTGTTCTCTTTATCACTGCCTGTGTGTTTTGCAGCTCTCTGTTATCAGGCTTTTCCAATGGCTGTCCCAGTCACTGATGTGACTTACAGCGTTCCTGCTGCAACTACAGACCTGTGGATAAAGCCTAGTTTAGGAAACGTCTATGGTTAATTTTCTCAATTAATGCTGCTTTACTTCATGCACAACGTGCTCCAGCTGGCTTAAATGACTACTTCCAAACTCTCCAGAGGTGGAAGAGTCCCCTAACAATGTAGATCCAGGATGGGCAGTTCCATCCCAGCCCATCTGCAGTCCCGGCTTACAATGCTGCGGCTCATCCCTGGGCAGGTGCTAATAGGTGAACAGGTGGATTTCTGCTTGACTTTTACACCTGCCTCAAGGCCAACAGGGAGGCTGTGCTGGTGAGAACTGGTGCTACACCATTCTGGCTGGTTGGACAGTTTGGCTGCTGCACCAGCCTGTTTAGTTATGCTTTATCCTCCCTGCCTCCTCCCCTGCCTAGGCCTATCGCAGTGGTTTGTTGGACAGCTGTGTAATACATTGCAGTAATAACAGAAGATCAAATATTTGAATCTACATCTGCTCTCTCCATCCCCATCTTGGGGGGGCACAGATAGATTTAGGTATCATGTTTTAAGGCATTGCTACTCTGAGCTACATAAAATGTAAGAACAAGTTTTTCCTATTTTCTAATTGATTGATAGACGTGTCAAACTTTTTCTGTCCTGTGTGGTGTTTCCCCTATAGGTCTACATGAAAAGTGAGGTCATGTGCCCTTCCATTTCAAGCACCTTGGTGTCATTCCTATAGCACAAATCGAACTGGCCCTAACGCAGTAAATAAACATTTCCAGTGCTGCTGCTTTCTCTATATCCTGCCCAAACGCACTGACATCACAGCCACCGTTCCCGGCACCCCGGAGATGATGGGAAAGTATTAACAGTGCTCCATCTGCAGTTCATTTGCTATCACTATAGGAAAAAAAAAAAGCCCAAAACAAGCCTTTGACTGATGGTTGGTTTCCACAGTTTGGTGGCAACAGCTTTGCAAATGAGCTATTTCAGGCAGGAGCTGGTGGCAGTTATTTGATAAAACGCAGCGGTTCTGATAATACACGAGGGGGTCTTTAACTTGGACTTTGGAAATGACAGTGTTCAAGGACAAACTTGTCAGGTCAAATCTGGCCCAGGTGCTGAATGTGTAAAAGCTGAGAGGGTGAGATTACTGTAGGAAAGATTAATAACACTATTAGCGTGGCTGTGTGGAGCTGCATAGCTCTGCAGAGAGGAAAAGTTTGGTTTGCAGGCAGAGTAGATGAAGTCTGGGTGTGCTCTAAGAATATTTTTGCTCCTTTTGTGTACAGAGACGTTTTATCTCAGAGTTTTTCAAATATACTTGAGTGGAGTGGTAGAAGCAAGCTTTAAAAATTAACACAGGTTTTAAATTATTTTACCTGATGAATCAGTTCCAAGGTAAAATCAGCACAGGTTTGCATCAAAATACATTCTATTTAACACTACCCAGCTACCCTGTACTGGAAGTGCAAAATACTCATAGTTACATGCACAGCTGCTCCCCGTAAAAGAACATGTTTTCCATCCTACTGCAATGCAACAAGTTTGTGACATTTTTAATTATTATCATTCCAACTGGGTAAAATTGTGCTCAGATTCTCCTCAGGAAAACCATTTTATATAGCTCACCAGATGGGAAGTGCTATTGTGTAAAGAACACAGTTCCCGTGTCAAATGATGAGACTTGAGGCAACTGTGGACTACATTGTTACCTTGTGAAATCAGCCAAGACTCTTCCAATATCATTATTTCACTCACTCACACTGGCTGAAGAGATGGCACCCAAGGGAGGCAGGGCCACTCCTAGGGAAGGGCAAATAGTTCTTCATTCCCCTGACTTCAATCCAGCCTTGATTTACAGCTGGTCCAGTCCCTGCCAATACTGTCAGGGGAAAGTCTGAGATCTGCTAAGACATTTGAACTCATTTTTCTGTCATTCAACCATTTCAGTTTCAGAGACATTAGACCCCAGAAGCAGTTTGGGAAGAAACTGGATTCTGAGAACATGATCCAAATGTTCCTGACTTCATTGAAAAGTTCGCTGAATTCATTCAGTCCCACCAACAATTGAGCTATTTTTCAGTCATCCCTGAGTTTCCAGAGGTGGAAAAATAATTCAGTCAAACATAACCATAATCAGTTTTGAAATCTGTTGAATAAAGGAGCCATTTTTTTCCCCAGTCACCGCCTGAGGCTCATTTTGTGTTAGCGGAAATTCACTGTGATTAAGACACCGTGCGCTACCAAAGCAACATCCAGTTCCCAGGTCAGCCCATGAGGATTGCTCCTTGCAATCCGTTTGCAAAAGTTCCTGAATATTCACGGGCCTTGTTCTCTTCTGATTAGGCTGAACTCTTCCACTAACTCTGGAGACCAGGCTGGGAATAAGCTGTACTCAGATTTCTTATATGAAAACGGTGTTTCTTTACAACCCAGAGGCATGAATTCAAATATTCCCCAGGTTTTAAAGAAAGGGGTACGTAGGGGCTGCCTGTGCAAAGTCACCAGGGGTATGCAGGGGTTATTGTCCCTTAGTTCCCACTGGAAGTCCCTGGCACGTGATGTGGCCATAATTGCATGTTGGCATTTCACTTTCGATCGGAGTTGCTTCTACTCCAGGATATTACAGGAAGGTAAAGAGCTCGTTGGTGTCTAAAGTTCAGTGCTCTTTGTCATTCATCTCTCAGGTACCTTGCAGAGCTCCTAATTAAAAGCTTGACATTCTCTATGGATTCATTAAAATATTGAGTGTCTAATGATGAGCTTCTCCATAACTTGTTCTTTTCTTAATCGTAGCCTTTCATTCCTTCCTTTTGCAATGAGCAACTGGAATTGTATCTTCTGGTTTTACCAGACATTCACTAAACATTCATACTGCCCACCAGGATATAATCTCTAATTTCCAGCTGGGAACTCCTTGCTGCAGTCCCAGAAATTTAGGAGAATGCATGAAGGCAGTGACAGAGTTAAGCAGTGTGCCATGTTTTGTCCGGGTATGAAATTTCGGAATATCTGTTAAAATCCAAACTGGGCATGTAACTCCATCCACCTCTCCTTTCCTCACGGTCATTTACATGGAACCACCAGGAGACAGCATGTCATAATATTCATTCATACTCACAAAGCACAAACAAGGAGGGAGCTGAGCCAGGACAGGGAGAGACAAGGACGTCTGCCTGGGAATAAACAGCCAGCTCTTTGCTTCCTCTCCTGGAAGCTTTCCTGACTTGTGTTCTACCTCAGTTCATCCTTTCGGAGGTGGACTGGCCCGCTTTGGTGTTTGTGGAGCAATTTAGTTGAGGTGTCGCTGAAGAATTAAATGCACAAGGGCAGAAGTAGAACGGTTTTTTCGAGCTGTGTGGATGAGTACAGGCCAAAGGAAAGAATCAGCGTCACATAACCAGCTCCACGCCTACAAACCCAACACTGACGGGGGTGAGAATGAGGAGTGTTTGCCATCGCTCTTTTCATGCCTGAAAGACTCTGCATCATAATGAAAGAGTGTTTGGGGAAACACCCATAACAAATTGAATCAAACTGGAAATGCTGTTTGCCTGGAGAACAAACTTGGGGAATTAATATTAGAAACCTTCATTTATTTTTTCTGTCTCCATGCCACGGTAACTTGTTGTCTATTTTTAATACAATAAAAAAGTTTTGTTTACTTTTCTCTGAAGTTATTCTAACGTAGTCATTCATCCTCTTTTAACCAAACTGCAGCAGAACGTTGCAAAAACATTTACTGCGGAGTCTGAAGAATGGTAAACAGAAATGGACATAGGATTTAATAGTAATATTTGTCATATTTGTCAGAGATGAGTAGGTACAGTCAGTTATTTCTACTGACTCCTCTAATACTAAACCTGTGTTCCAGACAGAGTTCTCAGAGAGATTTATTCCAAAAGGAACAAATTTTCTTGAAATGCAGTCAGTTATGTTTAAAAACTTGACATGGAAAAACCTGTTAGGAAAAGGTATGACAAAAACAAATGTTACCTAACCTTTTAAAAGAAAAAGTTCTCTGTGTTTGCAATTGATTATTCTAAAATAACCTTATATCCGGCAGAAACTCAAGGGGTATTTACAAGCGAAATGCCACCAGGCACTCAGATATACATAACTCTCCCAAATTTGAAGGAGCTCCCAAATGTGTAAGATTATAGGAGCCTCTTTTGTCAGGTGGCCTTGAATGAACTGGGCTTGCCTGTAGAGAGGGACCAAAGATAAAAGTTGCCCATACTGGGAGGTTTTACATCTTTTGTGTAGGAAAACTTATCTTTCAGCTACACTTACCCACCTCAAACAATGAGATCACCACAGACCTATCTGCCTTGCTTGGGGAGGAAACTATTTATATCCAGAGCTTTGAATTTTTACTGCCTGGTAACACAGGACAAGGCCAAGGAGATAAAAAAAGGGAGAAAGTAGTTCAGAGCTATCTGATAGTCGGTGCCTTTTCCCCGTCCTGGAAAGTTTGACAAGCAACTGTTGCTTGTTACTTTATGGGTTTGAGGCCTCTGTCTGAAATCAGCGCTTTGAAATTTGGCTTGGAGACTTTTCCCGAATCTGGTGCTCAAGTTTTAATGGTGCAAAGCTAATGACAGGGTAGGATATGCACAGATTATTGTATATAAATAGCACGACGTGCCAGAATGAAGGACGAAGGGAAGTAATGAGAGACAAGTGTTCTCCCAGGGTTTAGAGAGTCCCATCACAGGTTGGCACAAGCACAGTGAAATTCTCCGATTATGAACTCAGGTAAAGCTGCAAGAAGCAACGCTGTGAGCTTTAATTTCATGCTGAAAATGTTTCGAGAAGGCACTTTTCAGGAATTTATCATAATGAAGAAAAACTGCATTTCTCTACTTGCAGCCTCTCATTGTGGTTTTAATAGTTTAAGGTAAATGATTCTGATGAGATATTTTTCTCAGGAAATTTTTTTCCGTGAAGAGGGAAAGAGATGAATGTCCTGAGGAGGATTTAGTGCAGGCATTAAAGTTGTTGGAAAGGGTTGGGCGCAAGGGAAACAGATCTCAAATGTCAATTCATTCTCTTTACGTTTCCTTGCACTTAGGCTCGGGGAAACTTGAGCAAATTGAAGTGTGTGCATACACACGTCCTTCTGTTTGTGGAGAGTGTCATGGCTCCGGGAGAGCTGACAGGGAATAAATACAAAATGGGCTGAACAGATCTCAGTGCAACTGGGAGTCCTCAGCTAAAGCTTTCGTGCAGCCACACAGCGCCAGCCTCAGTCAAGACAGCACTTAACTAACCTGAATGTAAAGTCCAAACCAAGGGTCTCATTCCATTTTAATGCACATTATATAAACCCTTGTCTGGGCGCAGAAAGATGAAGATCTGCCCGTCCCGCCCCCAGCTCAGTTTGCCGCAGATCAAAGGTTGCGCTAAACTTTGTCATTATTATTTTTAAATGCTCTTCATTAAACTCAGAACAAGCTGTGGCTAAAAGGTCATAATTTAAGTGCTCTAGACCATGGAGATGCGGCTCTGAGGAAAAGTGTGTTTTTGTGTTGCCAGGGGAACCCTGGATGTGCTGTGGCACCAGGCACGTTTGGGAAAACAAGGAATGAAGCAGAAGTAAGTATTGTTTAATGAAAAACAGGAGAAGATTAAATCAAGGTCTATGAGACCAAAAGAGGGAGAGACACAACATTTTTACAGGGTATTTTATAAGAGTGGTATAACGTTTATTTATAAGATGTATTTATAAAATTATATTTAGTTATTTCAGAGGAAAAGTTCAAAACTGAACTATCACCAGAAATTGCTCAAATAAAAGGACTAATGATGCTCTGAAAGGCCTCAGAAGTCTGATGTTAAATCAGTGGAGGGCTGTGGACTGAGAAATTCCTTAACATTTTCTTAGAAATCCAGAAATCAGGTGAAACTTCCTTCACTTCAAGATTAGTCCTAAGTCGGATCTCGAGATCTGTCAGTCTCATGTGCCCGGTTGTGCCATATTTTACAGCGCTCTTCCCCAGTTCCCAGGATAATATGAAAATCCTTGTGAATTGAATCCTAAACAAAGACTTTGTCTGTTTGCTGTGGATTGAAATCACTGCTCTAGATCAGAACCAAAACTTGTGGGGTCAGGGTCTCAGCTGAGCAACACCCATTTATATCCACTGAGCAGATGATCCATAAAAGATGGAGAAATTAGTATCCAAGTAAACTTTTTTTTTTTTTAACAGCTTGAATACAACTGTGCAATTAATTGAATTTTTGGCCAGCTGATTTCATTTTATGTCACTTGGTGACACTGAAGTATTAAGTGAATATAGCTAAGCTTCATCTCAAGCATACTTTGAAATTAAAAAACTGCAGTTTGTAAATATTGAAACAAAACATTTTGACCAGTCTCGGCGAGATCTGCTTTCTTGGGTGAAAACTATTTGAATAAACAGCCTGAGGTTATTTAATAGTTTCGCTGCCCTGCACTTTTTTGGTGCATGTATTTGAAAACATTTCCAAACATGTACTTCTGATTTCTCTAAACTCCCAGATCTGCATCTTAAGTTATGGTTTAAGAATTTATTAATTTATCTGTTACTAATTCCAGAGTAACACTTCTATGCACAGACCTCAGATCTAAAGGGTAATTATTGCATTCACAGCTTTAGCTTCTTCCTCTGACAGTTTGGAATATTACAGCTGGTGACAGCAATGTATAAAAGGCCTAAATTAGAAACGGAAACTAATAAAAATGGCAAATAATAACACTGGAAAGACTACTTATCTTAAGACAATAACATAAAGTAGTTGACCTTTTCATTCTTTGCATCAGATACTTAGGAAGAACATAATGTCATAACTTCCATAGGGATGAACTTCCTGATAGATGAGAGTAGCAAGTTTGTATTAATACACATGAATTAACTTACAAAAATTTATCATAGGTGAGGCTGTGACTTTAATGTTTGACTCCAATTTCAGTTCATAGCCTGACAGATTGGGCTTTTCTTTCTACTCAGTTTGCATTGTGCTAAACACTTGCAATAAATGTATGTTTTAAAAGTCTTATAGAAGAGGGGAGAAAACAACATTGGTTATTTCTCATCATTCAGGACTCCTTTCAGGTAGGGGATCTCAATTTTCCCTCCTTTTTGAACAAACTGTTTAGTTTCACTTTATTTAGGTGCTTCAACAGCATCAGTAAGAGAACATTTAAAGCTTCATTCCAGACAAATATCACTAAGATCACACAGACCTAAGTCAGTGTTTTACCCCTGCTATACCCATTACTACACACAGGGCAAAGTAAGGAAGGTAACCCTGATTCAAAAGCATTTTATACCAAATGACTGACATAATATATGTTCAATCATACAGGAACTGACCACTGCTTGATAGAAATCTTCCTGTCTCTCACAGCACCACCAGAGCAATGCTAATTTATACCAGATGCACGTCTCTCCCGGCCTGGGTAAAGAAGCCTTCGAGCTGGAAATTTAATATTTAAGCTAGCCCAAACCTACAGAGTTCTATAATAAAATTAAAGTTGGGTAAAGGATTAGGTACTACTTTGATTGTCTACTAAAGAAGGCTTACTTTTTGCAGGAAATAGAAAATCACTAATAATTAAAATCAATATTTTTGCTACTAACTCAGTGTCAGTTTCATTACACCCTAAATGTATTTAGGGTTGAAGTGGATGAGTGACACGGCTAAACATGGTGAGACAAGTGACCTGAATCCTTAGGTTTCTTCCCTGCTTTTCCAGAAAAGCTGGACACAGCCACATGCACGAACTATTTCTGTAGAGATGAACTTCGATACATTACAATGCCCTTCAGAAGCCATAAACCCTGAAAATCAGGGAATGTGAGAACAGAAATACCCACCACTAACCCCACCAGGATTTTTATGAATCAAGGGCTGTTGAAGATACTTTTGGGACCAAGGCCTGAGCTTAGCAAGTTCTTAAAGAGAAAGAGCTTTTGCATCAGTCTCGCTCCTCTCTAACTCCCCCAGTTGTGCTGCTTTTTCCTCCCCCTTTCCGCTTCCTTCCTTCTTTTGATCAGGATATAAGAAGGGGAAAAGGGATAAGCTGGGGCTCAAATCATGAGACTTTTCTTCTGTATTTATTGCTGTTTCCAAAAAGGGGGACTAGTTCTTAGAGCAGGTGACTGGTGCCCCCTCAGTGACTGAAGAGCTCCCTGTTGTCCGGGCTTTCCTAAGTAAATCTTGTGTTCCTACTCTGGAGCTTCTCTGGCTTTGCTGCTGATGGGGTCTGAGTGATCACAAGTTTTTAAGATCTGGCAAAGACCTGAGAAAGATAAACAGTGTAAAAGAAGAGAAAGCTGTCATGTGGTTCGTATTAACTTCCACCTGACATTCCAGAGACTTAATTAAATTTCTCCAATTTTGGCCGCTGCCGGGAAGTGCGACGGAACAGAGAGGGATCAGTGGGGTTTGTGCAGTCCCTGCCTGACCTGAGGCACAGCAATGTGCTATGGCACACGCTGGAAAGTCCTTCAGAGAGCCAGAGGATAGAAGGATGGGTGTGCATCCTCACCCCCAACAGCACTGAACACCTACAGTATTCCCCTCATATTATTTCCCTTGGATTAGTCTGACCTTTTTTCCAGTGTGATGCCTGTTGGGTAATGGGATCATTTAGCTAAAAGCTCTAATCAGCCTTACAGCTTCAGCCTTTCCTTTAATGGTGTCTGAATGGCATTGCTTCCGTAGCCATCTTCAGAGTGTTCTGAAAAATACACACTGTGAAAGGATGGAGGTGGGAAAAACAAAACAACAGGAAAGTCATAATTATTTCTTTCTTTACTTATTAATCTACCTTAGCCTCTTTGTGTGCTGTGTTCTTTTTCTTTATATTTTAGGCCACCAACTAATCGGCGCTGGATTTGATAAGGGATCTTCTAAGCTCACATTCCTGCCAGTTTGGCCCTCATGACCAGCTACCAGGGAACATTCAACAAAGCAGCTTCACAATTACAAAGAGCTGTTTGGGATAGCAAGAAAACAGTCTATGCCCTTATTTTATTAAGAGGTACTATTGTCATAGAGGGCTGGAAAAAAATCCTGAAATATTCATGAAAAATGCCTTTCCTTTGGGATGCTTTGAACAGTTGTTATTCTGTTGGGGCTGCCTCCTGTGCCTGACCATCACTCAAAGTCCCTTTTTAAACAAATCCTGAATAATTCACCGCAATACTAAAAAATCTATAGCCCCAACGTAACAATGCTGTATCAGAAATCATGGAATGATCCTGATTATGTAAGAATTCTGTCAAGAAATAGAATAGAATCCAAAACAGCTATAAAATTTATAAACCAGAATCGACCCCGTGGACTATTTGGTTAATTTTTCATGGTATTTTCCGATGTCTTCATGCCTCATTAGTCCACACGACTGCGGCATTAAATCTGTGCCCAAGGCCGTAAGAATGAGTATGAAATAGTGAATCCAGGTCACGTCGGTGGACAGGCCCAGGCAGGAAATCTATGTGAAATGCACCCAATTTAGTTGAGTTTTCAACACCTTCTATTACTGAAAGCTACGAAAAAGGCAAGAAGTTACTATTAAGTTATGTTCTGGTAGATTAAATACGCAAACTGGACTGTCAGTGTTCATGCTCTTAGCAGATGGCTACAACCTTGAAATTGCCAGACAAGCAACCCTTTTCCCCATAATGTTCTTTTTTTATTTGGAATTTCCAGCTATTCTGCGAGGGCTGTCTTTGCTATTTAGGGAAAACGTGCCCCGTGGAAGTTTTTTCCTTTTAAAAAAGAAGGCAGTGAGAGTGATCTTGCAATTGGTGCACTCACTGTACATAGCCCTGGTAGCAGAGACCTTACACAGAGATGTTTGTTTTGGTGGAGTAAGTGGGCAAGAGGGCCAAAGAAGCAACATGAGGGGTGAGAAGACCAGGGCAGAAAACAAGGGAGGAATATGAATTCAAAAGAAAACAGCTATGCTTTAATTACAAAGTAGAGCTACTCAACTAAAACAGTTTATTCCTGGCTCTTCACCCACAGGATTTTTCCAATGATAACAGGGCATAGGCAGTAATAAGAGCTTCATGAATGATGTCGCAGACAAATTATGGAAAAGGGATCAGACCCTCTGAGTTTGGGGTGGGGGTATTTTATGACTTCATGTGCTAAATGCTTGTCTTCCTATTCATGTCCCTACAACTCTCCTGCATTCATGAAACCTTGTCATTCTACATAACCAAAATGAGCACTAATTTATTTTCTGCACATCTCACAAGTTACAAATAATCACAGCACGAGTTTCATGTTGCATTTGAATACGATGAAGTCAAAACCTCTCGATGTTACACCAGTGAAAGAAGTGTAATCAAAAATAGCATCCAACATTTACAAAAGCTCCAGAGAAAACCAGGTTTATATGGTGGTAATCCTTAAAAAAAGAAAACCTGTCTCCTCTAAAAAAACAAGCAGTTGCTTGAGGTACTGAGAAAATGCTTCTCCATCTGATTGCAATCCAAGAACCAGTACAGACCTTTGGATAGCAAACTTCTTGTGCACTATCAATCTGTGAACTTGCTCCACTCACCTATATCAAAGCATAATTCCTTAGACGAGACAATATTGTGCCCTCTTTTACTATAATACTGGTATAAATCACAGTTGATTGCTTTAAAGAAAAAAAGTCCCAAACATAAATGTGGCATAAGGCCTGAGCAGTATTTTGCTCTCTGTCCTGCATTTGCACAGCAGCTGTACTCTAAACACAAAGTATGCAAGTTCACAATCCTCTAAAGAAAAGGCAAGTGATCTGGTTTTAATTTTAGGTTTTCTGCGTTTACATCTGGGAGCTGTATACTTTCAGGAATTATGGGTTAAGCTGGAGGAGAAACAGGAGCAACTTGCTTTGGCAGTTTAAAATAGAGTTCACTGATTTCAGGAATCATTTCTTTTCCACATGCTGAGACTTCCCCAATGGGAACAGCTCACAGACACGAGTGAGGACAACTGGGGCAAGACGCCTTCCTACAGTGTAAAGGCAGAACAGCAATGGCCAGATATAAAAGACTTGCCACTGAATGCTTTGAAAGGACAAGCATTCTGAAAGCGTGTTTCCAAAATACATCTGCAAAGCAAAATAATAGCTTGCCATTTGCTTTTATTCGTGAGAGCCAGGGCATTGTGTTTTACGGTTGCTCGACTCCAGGCAGGAACATTTTCCTGCAGAAAGACTGGCGATTCTTGCTTTGCAAAAGCATAAGCCAAAGGCGGTGTGGGATGGATTCTCCAGCACGGATCCACTGAAACAGGGCACTGCATCCCTGCAAATGACAGCAGCTGGAAAACCTGATACACATCTTTCCTCCTGATCCAGGGATGCTCCAGAGAACTGAGGTTGAACATGAAGTACATGATACTCATGGTCAAAGCTCAGGAGCGTTATTATATCTTTTTCCAAACCTGCGAATAACTTATCAGCTGCTAAAGACTTTTGCATCTGCATTACACTCTGTACTGCTTTTGGCACCATCAGTACTGGTGTTCCAGTCCAGTTCCAGCAGAATGGAAAAGCTGTGGAAGAGCAAGTCTGGCAGAACCAGACACAGCAATAAGGTCACCATGCATGGAGGGAGCAGCCAGCACGGAGATTTCTGCACAAGAGAAAAACAGAAGGAGTTTCCATAAGAAATAGAAAAACACCCAAAGAGAGCAAAGCATCCATTGGGGCCAGCTGTGTACCTATTTGTAAGAGCCTACCCTTCAGTTCTGAGTTATGTAGGGGTTTATTTTTAATGGGGAGGGAGGACAAAAATCCAGTCCTATCATACAAGTAGACTTGTATACACGGAAAGTATCTTCAGCGTTTCCTTGCCTTTTCCCCAGCAAGTCTGGAGTTTTGAGCTGTGCAAGATGGATGAACGAGGACCTAGTCTTGTCTTTGGAGTTTACGGTGTCCGGATTAAACTGAAGATATTTTCCAAAAGCATGCGTTATGTATTTAAGAGGAGAAGTTCACTGTGGGGTGATAGAGATCAACTTTTTTTTTTATTTTCCTGGAAGAAGCTTTGTTTAGTTTCCATTAAGTAATGAGCTGCTAAAGGATTTGCTGCTACAAGAATCCGAAAAAAGACACCTTAAACACACTAAAGCAAAGTATTGTCCTGTGGGACAATTCCATAGTACAAATTGGTGCCAGTAGGCATTCCATCACTGCAGTATCAACTAGAAATAGCTAAACACCGAAGATTTGTTCCAGAGACATTCTTGAGAAAATTGTTTTCCTGAAATACATAATCATGCTTATTTTTTTTACATTCCAGTGTTTTTACTGGTTTGGTAGCCTTGACAGGAGGCATGAATCACAAACTTACAAGCAGACAGCATTCTGCATTCCTTTTTGTGGAAAAGTCAGCCCCTAATGGTTTCTGCAAGATAGAAAAAGGGAATATGCCACCTGAAGATTGTTTATTTGAGTTGCCTTTAGAAAATAATTAAAAAATAGGATATTTCTACGGTTAGAGCTAGAATGAAAGTAGTGTCAAACCAAGTTCTTTGTTCTTTACTTAGCCAGGTAGTCTCTCTTATCAAAACAGTTATTTTTACTGGAATACTCTGTGAAGTATAGCACTAATAAGCATGAGTGGGACCAGAGAGGCAGTGCAGTCAGCTGAACTTCATAGGGAGGAATTGCCGGTCAATGTACTACCCAGGCTTTTTATTCAGAAAGTTACTAGTTCTTTCAACAAGACAACCAATGTCAACCCATATAAAATTTTCCTGAGTGCTTCAAATTCACAACTCAGTCTCTGAGCTGTTTGCTCAACTCAGTTCCTTGATCTTGTTTCCCCTTCCTGACCGGACAGCCTTCCGGACTGGATTTGCTTCAAATAAACTCTATCTCATTGTCAAATTAATCTCAGCTTCAAGTCCAACATTCACTTTCTGCAAGCGTATTGTCGCAATAGGCAAATAAAAAAGGAGCGCAAGCATTTGCTGGAAAAAGGGTGGATGCTTTCCTGTAATGCTGTTGCCTTGCTCCGACCATCCGGTCTCCCGCAAACCACACCAGCAGCAAAAGAAGGGATAAACAATTGGCCAGCACTTATCCACTTATTTAGAAACAGCTTCTTGATGAAGATTTGAGGCTAAGACTTTGCACATGCCCTCAGCTGTAAGGCAGGATCCGTGTTTTATCCAGTCACACAGGAAGATCTTGTCTGTACTTGTGAAAGTAACTCTGGCACGACACCAAGCCCTAACTCCTGACACCCCCCCACTTCCTCTCAACCCAGGTCTGTGTGGACCCCAGAGCAGTGGGTTTAGGGTCACAGGGATGTGTGTGAGCAGTACTGTTAATCTATACATTTGCAGAAGGATTTTCCTGGGGGAACACCAGGGAAGCATGTTGTGAAGACAGAGGATCAAGTTCTGCACAGATTTAAACGGGTACTGTTCAGGTCACCCAATATCACTTCAAGATCTCTCTGTAGGACAGAAAGACAAGTACTGTTTGTACAAAGTCTGGGACTCCTTCCCTTTCTTGGCCCTCCTAAGTGCTTGCCAACTTGTAGGATTAAACCTGATATTCATACAGGACACAACCTGGAGCTCAGATCCCTGTTCCTACTTTGAACTGGGGTAAGCAACTTTAGTCTCCAGAGACAAAGTTTCAACATCTGTTGAAAAAGGTCTGAAAGTACTATTTTCCCCACAGGGAGCAATACAAAGTGAACTAGTTAACACTTAGAAAGGGTTTAGGGTTTCAGAAGATAAGCCCCATGGAAATGAAGGGTGCTGTGATCCCTTTATAATGGAATATTTTCTCACCCTGAGGTGGCAATTTCCTTGCAAGCCAAACTTTGTTTCACTTTTATTCCATAACATCCTAAAACCAGACACCATAGGTTTTACCATGCATTTCTTATTTCAGCCAGGCAATTCTTCACTCCCTCTGCTTGGAAAACAACTGAGTGCAGTAATGGTTCTGCCTTCAAACTACAGAACACTTCACACTTCACCTACTGTTGTACAGAAAACACTAACAGTGTCAGCAATGAAAGGAAACAGCCTTTGAGTTTCCTGAATGATTGGAGACTTCAGAGTGGCTGAAATGCAGCCCCCAAATGCTCAAAGTTTCTAAAACTTGAATGCTTATCTGAGTTTGAAATATGTCACGAGTTTCTCTTTGTACAGTAGAGGCAATTTATGTTGTATCTGATACATACCAATTAAATTATGCAGACTTTTAAAATGTGCTGCCTTGCAGTAGGTGCACCCAGAATATTCAGATCAAAAGAGCATTTCTTGATATTTTAATTCTGTATGTGGAAGGAGAAACAAACCAGTACAAAATATGTCAGTTTGAATGTGTGCTTTCAAAGGTTCCTCCGTCTGCACGTCAAGCCAAATTTCCCAGAATTGTATTCCTGAGGAAAAAAAAGAGGAAAGTAAAACCATACATCTCTAGATATTGTGCCTTCAATAGTGTTATATCTGTAAGACTGCCTCATGTGACACTTAGGGAAAAAGGGTCTCAAGTGCCAGTGCAAAGCTGAATAGTTATGTTCTTTATCCACATGGCAGCAGGTATCAAATGGATGTTTCACTGGGGTCTGTCCTGTGCTATTCAGTATTTTCACTACTGCCCCAAATAGCAGATCACAGAATAGGCTCGTTAAGCTTTAGAAACAAATGAAATCTGGTGCGTTGCAAATACTTTGGAGGTCAAGAATAGGATCCCATGACATTATGTCATTCTGGAATGTGGATAACAGTTTGCAAGTTTGTGGAGAACCCTTTTTTGCTCTACCCAGCACTGATAAGGCTTTGACTGGATTACTGTGGTTGGGTCAGGGACCACACTTCAAGAAATCTGTGAACTCGTCAAAGACAGTCCCAAGGACAGCAATAAAAATGATAAATGATCTATAAAATATTAATTACAGTAAAATACTGGAAAAGTGGGCTATTTAGCTGAAAAGACTGAGGGAAGGCTTGTTAACAGTCTTTCAGACACGTAGAAGGCTATTTTATGTGTCTACAGAAGTAACAGGATTCAAGCAAGACTCAGATTACATCATCAGAAACCTTTTATAATGAAAGGGCCACGAACAGCAGAAGAGTTTGACTGAGGTTTTGTGCATCCCTAGTGAAGATTTCAAGGCAGGCTGACATGTCCCTGTCAGGAAGGACCCAAAGTTTGTTGCTTTTGCCTTGTATTAGGTGGCTTCACATTCCTTCCAGCACTATGATCCCATAGTTTCTGTTTGCTCTTGATCCGGCTTAATTCAAAGCACTGAAGGGCCTGACACGTATCACACTGTGAAATGCATTTTATTTCAGTGAGCCCAGAGGATGTTTCTGCTTCTCTACCTTCTACTTTTAGTTTCTGATGAAGGGAAAAAAACAACTGTTATTGTTCTAATTGACCCAATTGTTTTAATGAAACATCAGTTTCTCAGTGGCAATCTAGAAACTTGAAGGCTCAAGCCTGTGAGATGTGGTCCTTACCCAGATATAAAGTGAAGGTCAAGAAGAGCCAAACACAGACTTGCTGTTTAAAGAAGTGTGTCAATATGTGGCAGCTTGTTCAGAAGGCTCATTACCTTGGCTAGAGGGACTGAGCTGAATGTATTTCATTCAGGCTGAGAGAAAACAGAAAGCTAATCTTGAACACTGACACAAATATCTCCAAAACAGTGTTTGTTGTTTAATTTACAGTTTCAAACAACTGGTACAGCTCAAACTGAAAGGACAGAAATTATGCAAGTAACCACAGGAACTAAGAAATGCCACCAAGGCATTAATCTTTCTAGGGAGATGACTAGAGAAGTTGGAGTATATGAAAAAATGTATTAATTTTTAATTTTTTCAAAACCAGCCCAGGTGTTACATCAAATGTCCATCCTGCTCATTTGCAGGCATTATAGGGATTAGGTGAAAGGCATAAGTTGTAATCATAAGTCAAACTATGCCAAGCCAACATGGGCATTGTTCAAGAAGCCATGCCAAATGACATCCCAAGCACACAATGTGGAAAGGGGGCTTGCCAACAATTTTAATTTGTGAAAAATTGTCTCGGTATTTCGTTTCACTTCAATAATAGCGCTGCCTGAAAAAATAATGTCAGCCCGTTGCACAGGGGCTGGCTGCAGTCCAGGTGTGAAACAGCATTGATGAGGGCCAGTAATGAAAAATGCCAAGCTCTGAGTTTCATGTCATTAATATTTATGACACAGTGTGAAGAGTCTTATTTAAATGCCACTTTGTGTGTGGGTTGGGATGGAGGAAGAGAGGGGTGGTAGGGGAGCAGAGTTACAGTATTTATGCTGAAGTGTCCAGGCATCTTGACAGGGAACAAAGCCCTTTACAGACACAGGGCAGCAATAATTAAGTCCCATGTTTGGATAGTTACACTTTATGTGACCTCTGATTTTAATGGCGTAAAACTGCAAGGCTGTTCTGTCGAGCTGCCAAGTGGAATGCACTTGGATGGGTATTTGGAACCCAAATATCATTTTTAACCGCCATCTATTATTTTGGGCAAATCGCCTGAAGCGGACTGAACCTCCAATATTTATTTCATGCCAGTCTGCTCCTCCTGAAGCTGTGCTGCAATTTCAGGCAGACAATATGTTTTGTTCAACCCGATGCTGGAACCCCTCCCAGTGCCTGCCGAAGTCCTGCAGTTCCTCCCCTTGGAGACAGTGGGAAAGAAATTGCGTTGCCAGTGAGTGCTGCCGGGTCACAGGAGGTGACCAGGCATTTTAAATCCAGGATTTCCATAAGGAAGGGGATTTGTGCGCTTCCTAGATGTAGTGCTTGGGTTCCTCTGCAGTGAACCACAGCTCCTGTCAGTGTGAACCTGGGGTGACGATGCCCTGCACTCTGTCCCATGGGTGCACGGAGTCTCTTTCACACTTTAACACAGTTCACAGAAGATCTGCATGAACTATGTGTCCCTCTGCTTTTAATGCCAATTGTCTCCTTCTCTTGACACAAATAGTCTGCTCTATGTCATAACTTAATTCCTGCAAACCGCTGTGTTTTTTCAGCTTATGCTGTTATGTCAAGGAATAAATGAAGTCCACTATACACATCATATTTTTCATGCAAGAGTCTGGCATGCATGTTGCTTACATAAAAATAGAGCATTGTTTAAAAAAGAGAAGAATTGAGAGGGAGCTGGTATCAGATACCCGTTTTTTTTTAAACCAGAAATTCCTTGGAGATTGATTATTTTTTTCAAATGATGGTACTTCAGAGGCTACAAAGAAAAATCCGCAGTTCAAAATGCAGAGAACCATCAGGTGAAATAAAATTTAAAATTTTATACAAAGGAATCCTCATATTTGTAGCACCAGAATATAAAATGAAATATTACTGGAATCAACTGCTGGTAACTTGTTGTAATACGTGCTAATAGAAACTTGGTCACATACTCTGTTACCCAGGAAATGTATCAACTCTGAAGCCACTGTCTCCTGGTTCTATTCAGGGTAGGTCAAAGCTGAGGTTCAGCAGAAATCCAGGAACTTTTAAGGCCGGGATGAATGAATCCACAGGGCATGTTTTCCTGAATTACTGCCTTGTAACCACATCTCTCTAGAGTTTGCAGCAACATCCAGAAGTTAAGAATGGGTGAATGTACTTTGGACTACACAATCAGCCCTGAACTAAGAAAGAGGTTGGTTTCTCACTGGCTGTTAACTGATAAGTAATGACCATGGAGAAATTCCTCCTAAAGAGTTTTAATGAAATCCCCATTAGTAGGATACTGCCTTTATACTCCTATGGGGGCTCTTTAAATCCCACTCTGACTTTTACACATTTGCCAGCCACATCTCAGACTCCGAACTGATAAATTCAAGAATGCTACTTGATGTTGCAAAAAGAAACCTCTTTGGAAGGAGAAGAAAACCCGCTTGATAATTGCAGGATGGCTGTGCTCAAGGGGCATGTAGTGGTTCTGATTCTAGGCCTTCCTTGGTAACCAGGTTGTAACCAAGGAACCAAGGCCATGTTCCCAGTATTCCATACGATTTTTACGTAAGCAAAGGTATAAATAAAAAGGGAGTGGAAGCTCTCTCTCTCTTCTCTTCCGGTGAGGTTCAGGAGCAGTGGTTCTCTGCGTTGGTCTTGCTTATCTGGAGTTGAGGCCTGCAGTGACTACTGATCCGCCACGCGGGAGAGTGGGGAGTGCCGGCTGTGCCAGGCCATCCTGTTGTTCTAAGGGACGTGGTGAGACTGATTTTTGCCAGTCTTTGTTTTACTGGCTCTTAGTTTTTGATCGTGTATATCTTTTTTTTCCCCTTTTCCCTTTTTCCCTTTTCCTTTTCCCTTTCCCTCCGGGGGAGGGGGTTGTACTCGGGATCCCGAATATTGTATATAGTATTCTAGCTGTATATAACTGTAAATACATACAAATATATATATTTTGATATAATTTGGTTGCTTTCGGGTTCTTCGGTTTCTGTAGTTTTTTTCCTTTGCCCTGAGGGAAGAAGGGAGGGGGAGGCTTTCCCTGTGGGTTCGGACAGTTGGCATAAAGCCAACACAGGGCAGTAAGGATCCAGGCTGGCTGGGGGACTCTCTTCAGACACAGTTCCTGGGTGTTTGACTGATTTCCTGAAAAGAGGGGAAGGTCTTTGATTTCAGGGTCACCGGAGCGTGATCCCAAAGATGTTGAACACTGACTCCAATGGAACTGATGATCAGGACACCTCAAAAGCATTGATCAGGTGAGGAGATCAGCTAATAAGCTCCCTGCCTCCTCAGAGCTGTGCCTCACCTCCTGTCAGGGACTGAGCCCCTCCAGCTGCCCCGGCCATTAATGGGAGCTGAGGGTGCTCCATATTTTGCATAACTCAGCTATAAATGCATTACACTTAACTGCAGAACCTCAAGGATGAGGGAACAGCTGTCACCCAATAACAGCAAACACCATCTGCCTTTGGATCACCATATTCCTACTTACTTGAACAAATGGAGCTCAAGTGATGCTGGGCACTGCTTGAGAAGAAACAAAATGTATTTACACTTGTTACTTTGCCCTTTTGCACATTTCAAACAGCTATAATGAAAGACTTTGCCTACAAAAGCTTTCATTAGAACAATTTGCTATTTGTGCTTTCTCTGCTGTCATTTCAGAATGATATAATTTTTCTCTAAACTTAATCACGAAATAATTCACCCCCCCCCATTACTCCTGTACTACTAGCCAGTAGTCTGCTTTTTTCAAGATAATATCAGGAGTCCTTTTTGATCTTTTCAGCCTCTTCAGAAGAAGAAAGGCTGGTCCAGCCTTCTGCTTCTCTTTGCTGGTGCTGAAACAAAGGAACTGCAAAGGCAGCACTGTATCAGGCCAAAAATCTTCCCTACGAGACTAAAGTAGACCTCTGGAATTTGGCCAAAAGAAATTTACAGTTGAGTTTGTTTGAACACTTTGTACTGTTCATAATTTATAGCGACTCCTTATTAATATTTTTAATGTCTGGAGGAAAATTAAATAATCCTTTATAGCACCGTGGAGTCAATTTTTAAAGATGTTCAAATTATCTGACTAGATAATTGTTCCTCTTCTGGCTTTTGACTACGACTGTTCCTCCTGTTACTTGATTAAACAGATAGCAGAGCATGTACCCTGGTCTGAAGTAGGAAATGGTTCTTTAGGAAGCTTTGGGAAATCCATCATTTATCTCACTACTCCAATGTACTCTAAAGGCAGTTAATGATAACAATTGATGCTGCGCTTTCCAAATTTAGTCCTCGAGGGATGGATGTGCTGAGTGTCCCCAGAAGAGTACTTGACTGGAAAATCAAACTTAGGGACTAGTGCAGAAAAGGATGCTCAAGTAGGCCAAAGGAACCAAGTATAAACACACCTCCCAGAACTAAGAGGAAATCAGTGGAAAACTAGAACAGCTCGTATAAATCTAGAGAGGCGAAAATATGTTTATTTGGAATCTTGGAATTCAATTTGTTTCTAGGGCTTGGTTGAACTTTTCAGACAGCATTTTACAGTGTTTGTGATCTGCTATACAATTTGTATGTTTTATTATAATTTATGGAAACGACCTCTCTGTTTCCCTAAATATGTACAGAGGCAAGTTAGGTTTCGTACGTACTTGGCCAATTATGCCCATGCACAAGTCCCCTCAAAGAATAAAGCATTTTTTTTTTAAATGCCTGCAAGCTCACAGATGAAGTTACAGCTTTAAAGCACTTCTAAAGCCCCCAGAGTCTTTACCCACACAGATGAGTTCCACACCTGCATCTCTGCTCTCACCACAGAAATGAAAAGTGACCTCTCAAGGCAACATTTCACAATATTTATGTCTTACAATAGCACTTGAGAACCTGAGTGACTGTTCCCACTGTACTGAGAACTGCGCAATATCCACAAGATGAGGCTGCCTTGGAGATTTAGATTGTTAGCTCCTAACAGACTAGAGGTGAGGGGAGAAACAAGCTCCAAGAGGTGAAATGTTACAGCTCTGTTGACTTCCAATCCAGCAAATTACATGACAGAACTGACAACTCCTAAATTATCATGAAAACTGCAGCAGGCTCTGAAGTGAGACTCAGGTACTTTTGTGCCCTTGTTTAAAACTCTCTCCTAAGTCACTAAAAGAAAGCTTCGTGTCTCCTTGCAAGTTGAAAATAAGAATTTGTGAAAATTCCCCATGAGCACGTCTGGAACAGCCTCCAATATTTGGCTGCCACCAGAGGAAGCCTCCCAACACAGACACTGCCATGTCATTCTGGTTTTATCTGCACCACAAGCTGTAGTAGAGCACAGACATAACTGAGCTCATCCTGACCACACTGCCTCAGCTGCTGAAAACAGGATCCTTATTAGTGCTGACATTAGTGCAAGCTTATTTGTCTCACTCTCCCTCTGCCGTGTTACTGCCATGCTTCTCAGAATGCCTCCTCAGCCTTAAATTAAATTGCAAATTATAATGTAAATTAAATTGTTTTTTTTTTCCTGGCTATCTTTGGTTTCAAGAAGGCCGTACGTCCCAAACAAACAGTACCAGAAGGCCTTGGAAAATAAGATATAGGGAGAAGCCACTGGTCTTCTTTTGACTGAAAATCAACTGGATGAAAAGGTTCCTGTCACGATCACACTTACAGATTACCATCTCTTTATTTATTGGCATAATTCACAGGTAGGCAAGCCCTTATAACAGATATTTCAAGATAATCCAGGTTACCTTAAGTATTACTAAGAGTAGTTTGATTTGCTGCTTTTTTCCTTCCTCTAAATAAATGGATTTCACAAACAGTTTCATCATCAAATTTTAGAGGTCAGTAACCTCTGCTGGAGGATGGGCAAGTCTCGATGAGAAACTTGAACTAATCTGCACTGGGGGACATTAACCCCATGGCTGGAGCCTGAGCAAGACCCCAGCTCAGCAGACTCACGAAGGACTGGTTGACAGAAACAAGTCTGTGCCACGTGCAGTTTTACAGTGGCTGTTTTCTCCCCAAAAGAAAATTTTCCCTGAAAACTTCTTCTGGTTAAGTTCCTGGAAAGAATTATAGCTTTTTTGCCTTTTTATAGAAGACAAGGTCCAAACTAACAGCTTCCTTCTTGCAGTGGTAAAAGGAATTAGAACTTTCCCTAATAACCGAGTACTTTATGGCGGTGGGTGAAAACTTTTGAGATACAGATATAGATATAGATGCAGACATGAGTTTCTTCAGTCTGGTTGGATAAAAGACTTTAGGAGTCTTTCGAAGATCACATGCAGTAGTTTCTAGTCATCAGGGATGAAATAACAGCCTCTCTTCTCCTGCTGTTTATAACTGACACAGACCAGCTCACTTTCTTTCTCTGATGGCCCTTACACTTAAATTACTAAAGGAAACAAAATTCTTTCCTGCACAAGCCACAGGTGGATGACAGACTTTTAATTGCCCTTGCTGGGAATGCCAAAGCAGGCAGTGCAATCCTTCTAATTTCAGCAATAGGAATAAACCCTTGTTTGACAGTTTGCTGATTCCCGGATGATGTCTCAGAAAAGATAAATCAGCAACTTTCTCCACTTCCAGTCACTGACATACTTCCATATATCACCTGAAAACACATGGAAAAATACTGATTTGAAAGCAGAGATTAGTGTAGTGTAGAAGGCAAGCAAAATGTAACTTATGACAAAGTAGACCCCAGGTATTTATAGAGCACCTTCTGGCCAAGTTGGATGACACTGGCAGGCTGGTGTTTCAAGCCCATGTTCAGTGCACTGCTCCACATGGGATTCTGAATATTTATTGTGAATTAACATCTTTCTTGGTAATATTTTGACATGATCCAGGAGCTCTTATTTCTCATATGTAACCATTTCTGTAAGAGTTAATGAAGGAAAGGTCACAATGCCTTGGGAAGTTAAAATAAATATTTTATACCTGGTTTGCAGCTGGAGTTACCTGGAACAAAGATAACTAAATAATTTAAATTATTGCCCATGTTGAATTATGAACTACTTCGCTCAGGAACTGTTTTTCATTTATTTATGTCTAGAAATAAATCAGTAACTAGTTATAACTAACAGACAGTTATAACAAAAATAATCCTAGCCGGTAGAAATGGAAATAAGGAATTCTGACTCTGTATCAAGTCAGTAAAATCACCCAATTAGACAAAAATGGCAGGAAGTCAGAAGGAATCCTAACTAAACCCTTGTTTGTGCCTGGGGAGAATCACCGTGCTGGAAGGCCCGCTCACGGAACTGAGAGCCTGAGCTACCCAGTGTCTGCAATGCCTCTATTGAAAAGGAACAGCCACAAAATATCAAAGGCTGTTTTTCCTCTCCAAACTCAGTGCCTGTTGTTTTTTCTCCAAACATGAGTCCATCTGCGCCTTCCCAAGCCATGGACGTGCGGTGACATCTGCGTCACTTCGCAAAAAGCATCTGTGTTTGCTCCTGACGGGAAGTGGGAATTGCCAAGAAATCATTGTCAAGACCCTTTGTTGTTTTCCTTTTTATACCTGGTTATTTCTGAGCAAAAAAATGACCCGAATCTCCTCTCCTTACCAACGTAAATCAGATTTAAGTTCACAGACTTGTGGAGAATAAGGTTCTTCAGGCATCAGAACAAATACTCTTGATTCCAGAGGATATTTGTCTACTTCATTTGATCACACAGATAACCTACATCTACACTGGACTCCCACTGACATTGCTGCACTTCCTGTGTGGTAGCAAAGTTCACAGGGCTGCGCTGGCTCATGCTCCATATAACCCACTCAGAGATATTCAGACTGATGGACACTTCTCAGAATTCCCACAAGAGCACTGGAGAGGGAGACAAGACCATTACTGTAAACTACTGCGGGACACAAGCAGCAAAAATGTTATTTTAGAAAAAGCTGAGCCTGGGGGTGTAAGAAAAAAGGGTAACAGCTTTTAAAGCCAAATTACCAAGGTGAAATTACACATTGCCATCATTCAGATTTGCTGCTTCCCTTAGGTTCTCAGAGAAACACCACCCCCAAAGAGGACAAAATGTCATCTCATCTACAAGCTTCTGTTTTGAGTCATTCAAAACATACAGTGCAGGGTGAAGAGGACAATTTGACCCACTGCATAAAGAGTGACTGTGCTTCTCACATTTAATTAGTTTTCCAGGAGTGATTAGAATGGGATGGTAAAGAGGACAGCAAAGATGACTCCAGGTATCCCTGCATCCATTCCTGATCCTGAGCCTGGGATGTTGCTCCTGCATTCTGCACTTGGTGAGGTTTCTGAGGGGCGCGAATCACTGCATCGTATCCTGTCCTTATCTCAGAAATATCAAACAATGAGGCACTCCTTGCCATAAAATACCTGTATTTCACAATTCCACCTTGGTTTTTCAACATTAGGACTAATTTCTTTCAAGGCAGCCAGTAAGTACAAAACATTTTGTTTCAACTCTCCAAAAGACGTGGGATTTTCCTGAGGAAAGCCAAGCACGCAGTGACAGCACTGTTCATTAAAAACACAAGATCTGCCATGCCATGCAATTTCTGACTTGTCCCTTCTGTAGCAGGAGGGCCAATTACTTTGAAAACTGGGATGAAAAATTCTAGAAAGAAATTAAAACCTTTTATCCAAACCTTTCAGATGTATTCTTCAAAAAACCCAAATGTTCTTCATTAATTTTCATTTTTCTTTGGAGATTGCATTTGGAAGTTGCAGCTCATCCTTAACTAATAAAAGTTTACTTGCACACAGGGGAACTGTAGCATGAAATGTTCAAAATTATGAAATGAGAGTAAAAAAGTAAACAAAATTTAAGTATTTCGGCTTCTGAAGATCAAATTATCTTTTCAATCACATATCAAAAATCTGCTTTGCTTTTTCCCAAGTAAGAACTTCTGGTTTGATTACCAAAAATACAGACTTAGAGGAAGAGAGCACAATTTCAGAAATTGTATGAAATTGCAGAAACTTCCAGATTAGTAAGAAAAGTCATTGCTTTACCCATCCAATTCAATTCTAAAAAACCTTAGGTAGTCTTGACATTGTGTAGACAGCTGAAGTTAATCCAAGACAGCTCTCTGGCTGAAAGAAACCACCTTCCTACAGGAGTGTCCTTGGTGTTCTCAAGACCTCTGTCTTCAAATCACATTACCAAAGTACTAGAAAGTTAGAGAAAGGGATAGAATTCCTCCGAGGCAGTCCTGTCTCTGGGCACTACCATCTTTTTCTCCCAGACAGGATTAGCCTGTGGGACTCCTGGGAACTTTCCTTGAAGGGCCTCAATTTTTGCTTCAGAGTGGCTCGGACTATTCTGAGCTGCAGGTATTTTGAAAACAAAGTTAAGTTTCCATAGAAGGTTAAAAATATTCCCTGAGCCTTCTCCCACATCAGACTGCAGGAGCTGCAGGACATCACCATGCTATCAATACAGTCAGTATATTTTTCAGGCACCAAATACAAACACTGAGTTAGAACACTTAATATAAGTTTGCTAAGTACTTTTGCTTCCTTTCTTGGTCATGGTTATGAGAAAGTGTTTGTTTAAATGGGGAGGAAAATGAATAGATTCCCCAGACTTCCCTCCTCTGCCAGCAAATACAGCGCTCACCGTGCTCGGAATAACGTGGGGAAAAGCGGGAAATTAGATTCTCTTGTTAAAATACTTGTCTGTCCCTAGGTTGTTTTTCACTTTTCCTATAAATGTACACTTAGGGCCACCTCACTTTCTACTGACTTCTGTAGGGATTTAGGAATAATGAGAAAGGTCTTAGGCCTAAGTTCTGTGTTCTCATGTACTGGCATCAATCCTCAGCAACTTTCCCACCACTCCAACAGCAATCCTGAGGAGGATCAGGGACAGGGCAGTATTCTGTGCAACTGTTCAGAGGAGAAAAACTCTCTTTGAAGAGTGATCTGAGCACCACGCTCTGGGGGTAAGGATCTCAGCCCTGACCCTGACAGGTCAGTGCCTTTCAAAGCTCATCCAAACTTTTAAATGCAACTTAAGCAGAAAGGGTCTATTTTCTTAATTTCTGGGATATATAACTTTCAAGAGGGAATTTCAATCCAATGTGCATATATCATTTCCTACCAGATACACAGATGGACTTTACAGAGATAAAGACAACAGCACTAACTCTTCATTAAGTTCACATCCCTTTTCAATGAATTTCTGTCTCATGCCTGTGTATCAAACATCTGTGAATGATCCTGCCAAAGCTCTGGAAGCCAGCTAGGAACTGCCAGGCCCAAGGGAAAGCACCTGTGCTCCGGATAGCCCAGCTGGATGAAAGGCGCTGCCTGCCTGCCTGCAGAGCACGGGCCCTGCCAGCTGCTGGGCAGGACGGCTTGGAGGGCGTGGCACACTTCAAAAGCATTTCTCAACTCTCACTCCCCTGCCTCTATCCACTGCTCACATTGCTCCAGTTACTTCGCTTCTTTAATCTGATGAACATTAATAAAGGAGCAAGTTCTCCTCCCAGCACTGATTTTTTTTATCATTTCTTTAGGCACTGAGTTTACTGTCTGCTCCTTTGCCAAGGGTCAGCCAGCTCACATTACGCAGCCACCTTCCTGCATTCGCACCCAGGGATTTATGGAGAAACTTTCTATTCTACTTTGTAGCCAGTGAAACTCAAGGAGGCCCGCAGCACAACCAGCTTTCTTGCAATGTCCTGTCGTACTGAAGGGAACACTGTTGTTGATTACTCAGATGTTTTTACCTTTAATGGCTCCCTTTAAATTGCTCCATTTTGTTGTGCCGAGCTTAGCTCGCTGACTAATCTGCTCTGCTGAGGAATAAAATATCGGTTGTATTTTTCTCACTTTTGGAATAAGAACAGTTTGAGTTGAATTCAAGCTACCCTTTTTGTCAACAAGGAAGAAAGTAAATATTAAGAAAGCTTTTCCCATCATTCTGAAGGCCTTCTCTTCTCTATTTACAGATCTTTTTAGCTGAGCTTCGTGAACATTTGTGTGGGCAAAGCTGGGTTGGCACAAACGGTACACAGAGAGAATTCCGGGCTTGTACCAGAGATTTGCTACCTCCCAATTAGATTCCTGATGAAATAAACCACATTTTGACAGGCCTAGAGTTGCCTTTTAAAGGTCAGGACATTCATGCAGAGAACAGAAACACCTTGTACAAAACACAGAGGCCTGGTCCGTGTCCGAAGGACTTTGCTAAGGAGCACAGGCCTGTGAGCTGCACGCAGCGAGATCAAAGGGGCAGCGACAAACCAGAACCCCCAGTGAGAGTGGTCAGACAACGATGGCTCTCCGCTGCTACTGGCTGGTGTTCCTAAGTGCCACGAAAGAAGAGTTTTCTGAGTGAGGTTTGACCAGCAGAGGATATCGTGCTTTTTGCACTAGAGCCTAAGGTATTTTCAGGGGCTGGCGGTGACAAGAGCATGAATGAAATGGGGTATGGTACGATGTGCTGAGAACGCTAAAGATGACAGAAAAGAATTTTACTCTTGATCTGGAAGGTGAAGTGTATGATGGTCAATATGCAGAGAGACATTTCCCTCATTCCTTGCAAATAGGAACTAAACTCAGGAGGGCAAATGAAAGGTAGGCTGTCTCCACACTGTTCGTTGAAGTAGTGGGTGAGACAGATTTAAGCTCAACCTTAGCAGAGGGAAGGAAGCAAGAGAGCAGGCACGGTCCAGCCTGAAGCAGGAGAGTTGTTTGCTCTGGGAGCATCAGGGTAAATCCAGCTGCGCCTGTTCTATTTGTATTTTGTGGCTGACAGGTTCTTAACCAAATCACACTGACACTGCAGGCAGGGAAGAATCCACACAGGAGAGTCCTTGCTGTCTAACACCTACCTGGGACCTCACAGAGCTCCAGCTCCAGCACCAGCAGGATGTCGAGTTCTCTGCTGCCTGGGTGCTGTCCCCTCCTCAGGTGGTCACTGACAGCCTGACTCTTGCTGGGGGCATGGACACTGTGTCTCTTTTCAACAGGGCTCCTACTTTTTTGAGATGTTCACACTATTTTGTTATCTTTACATTTCCACTGGGTTTGCCTCAGGATTGCTGGTCAGTTTGAAGAGTCCTGGAGTTAAAGGAACTGACAGATATTCAAAGGCACACATGAACAAAACCCCCAAAAGATATTTCACTCTTTCTATTAACTTGCAGTAAGAGCTTCAGAAATTATTTTATATCACTATTCATGAGCTCTGAGCTACTATTCTTATCAGAAACAGCAATAATCCTGGGGGAATTAAAAAAAAAAAATTAAAAAAAGTAATAAGAAAGAAGCTCTGTTTTTGAATGAGGGAGGCTGTTTCAATCCAAAGCTTTCCTGCTGAGCTGTGAAGTGACCAATCTGTCCTGATGCTTTGAGCCACTCGGAATGAAAAACAGCTGGAACCTGCAGGGACCTCCAAAGCAAGTAAGGACTGTTGGCAAATGGAAACAATAGTACTGGGCATGTTTCAGCTCAACGCTCAGCTGGGCTCTATCTGTGCTAAAATCTACATCCTACAAGTTTTTATGGCTGGAAAGCACTTGGGAGAACTTGCAGCATTTACTTTCAGTTTCCCTGACTGGCTGAAGAACAACTTATATTTATTTTCTTTCCCGATTAGAAACTATCAACATTATACAATTCCAATTCCTGTTTGTTTTGTTATAGATAAGTATAATTATATCCTTTTTTGTTATATATTTTCCATCCTAAATAGTTCATATGATAGCAAGCAATGGAATGACAAGATTACAGCAGTGCCAAAATTGTTTCACCTGGTTGTAATAAACTCCATGCCATCAGTTACACTGAATATTAGTTCGTATAAAAGTAACATCTTTCAACCTCACTAAAAAATTAAAACTGTCAGGAAGACTGATTTGTTTTGTGGGTCTGGGTTTTTTTTTTTTTCCTTTTGCTAGTTTTCCTTCCATACAACTCTGTATTCTCTTACCTCTCCAAACTACTCTGAAGTGGTAAAACAAGATCAGATTTTTATTCTCACACAGAGATCAAGAAATTAAGAATCAAGCACTAAGCACCTAAAGGGAAGAGCTGTGATTTACCTCCTACAAAATGACAAAAATATTTTGCCTAAGACAGAAATGCTGGAAGGATAAATCAATCCACACCTGAAAGACAAACAGCAGATTGATAGAAGGCACAAATTTATCAAAAGAACGATTCTGGTCAATTATCAACAACATGTTTAGTTTCCTCTACCCTGAAAGAACCTACAGTGGCAAATGTTTCCTGATTTACCCTGCGTTTTTAGGACCTTAAAGCAAGAACAGAGGAAGAGATGTGATTTAGGGGGCCTGAAGCAGCTATCTTCCTGTAAATACGGAATCCAACCTTGCCAATACAAACTGAATCAGTAGTGGGGTTTTCTTCGCAAAACCCACAAGTCAGCTGTCAAAGAGAAAATGTATTTTGGCAACTATAATCAAAATGCACACACTGCAAATTCAGACAACACAGTATAAATGAACCTGAAGTCTGGATAATTGTCTGTGCTTTTACCTGTTAGTATCACTGTACTGGCAGTGTTTGTCATACGCTCTAGGGAGCACAAAATTCTTATCAAACACAGAAAGTCCCTCTTCTAGCTCGCTAAACAAAGGAAAACAAAACGGCAGCAACAGGCCACGTACCACACACACAAAACCCTCCCTTTCCATCCATTCTGCACCTCTGTCACCCAGTCGCACACAGCAAGGAGGAAAACAGCTGGGAATATGTATGTGCTCAGTGCAGGATGAGCTGAGAAGCCAGGCCACAGCCTGCAAACGCTCAGCTGTCCCCGCAGGCTGGCCCATGCTGTGTCACTTCTCATTTCCTCAGGGGTGCTCCTATTATTTGAGAGCCATGAGATCACCACACAAACTTGTTTGCACATGAACATTTTGCTCTGGAAATAAATAAAATTCAAATAAATTCGATAAGCTCAAATAAAAGGTAAATCTTTTTTCAGAGTTTCTAAAAAGAGACCGGACCTAGCAGCCAGAAAGCAGGAATGTCAGGCACAGCCAGTAGCTCACAAGCAGCTGGATGGAGTTTTAGGCTCACCAAGAGTCTCCTTAATATTATTGTTCCATACTAAGTGATTTAGAAGTCTAAACATTACACTAAAACCAAGTGACTCATTTGATGTAATTTCAGCTATGAGAGAAACTTTTTCTACAGCCTAAGTCAAATCCCATAAGCTTTCCATTTTGCTGTAGGCACCACTATTGCTGTCCTCACTGATCTAGTGGGGGGAACACTGATCAACAGAAAGGCTTGCAAGCCATGCAAACTGTACTTGTATTCCAACAAAAATGGGTTTACTTTGTCCTTTGCATTGCTTTTCCAGCAGCACATGAAGCACCAGCCATGCTGAATGCTGCAGGGACACATGGCCATGGACGTGCCCCGCCTCAGAGACCTCTCAGGGTGCGACCTGCCAGCGAGGAAATGTAAGTAGCCATTTCAGAAATGGAGCACCAAGTGTGAAAAGATATGTAGCCATGACAATTTGGACCCAGCAGCTCTGGGACTGCTCACTAGTTTTCCAAGAAATTCAGCTTCACTTCTTCAGGAAGGCAGGATGACACTGACCCCAAGCTGTCTGATGGGAGGGTTCACTGATTTGGTCTAATAGTTCTCTTCTTTTATTCGTTAGACACAAACTAGTTAGCAAGTATCAAAAGGTTTCAAAAGCTCCAAGTGCTCACAGCAGCCAAAGCTTTAGAAAAAAAAAAGAGATGAGGGAGCATGAACAGCCACTGTGGGTAACATCTCTCCATTGACTGCTGCTGATTTGGGATCAGCAACGGCACCTTGGGAACACCCTCATTCAGTCTCTCTCCGCTGAGCAAACACCTACACCACAGACACATTGAGGGATAGGTATGAAAACTAAAGGACAAAATGGAAGGATCCCAAGTGTGCCATAGCCCTCCAATGGGATCCAGAAGTAGACACACACTCAAGTATAACAACCTCTTTTCAGCCTGACTGTTCTCCTACATTTTGTTCTTGAGTCTAATTAAAATGCCAAGCGAGCCCACCATATTCATTTAGCAGTGCGGCAGTCAGCCTTAGATACAAACTAATCTCTTACGTATTTTCCTGGCTTATTTTGAACAGTGAAGATTTTCTGGCTGTAAAACCTTTAGGTTATAATATCAATGTTATCCACAAGTAATCTCCCTGTTCTTTTTATTTACTGTTCCATTTTTTGGTTGATCTCTCACAGTCCTAGATTAACGCTTTACTTCATTACCAGAATACGCCTGTGCATCCCTAAAATGCCCTGAAAGCAAGTTTTATCCTCACTGTGTAATGCTTCAGCAATATATTCTGTGTTTACCTTTAAGCCTTTTATTGGACTGTGTGCAGACCTCCATTCCCCCTCCACTTTCATAAATTAAAAAAAAAAAAAAAGAGAATATTTGATGACATACCCACCCAAGCAAGAGATACATGTGTGGTACAGCTTCCAGTACAAAGAAGTCCTGACTCCAGCTGTGGTCTCTAAAAAGTACAGCCATGATTTTCATTCATAATTATTTTTCCAGAACCAGTGCTGCACATAGAATGCCAGTGCTGCTCATTCTCATGAGGAAATCAGATCACAGTTTCACTGAAGTAGGTTTCCTCCTAATGGTTCGAAAAGAGTTAAAAGCACAAGCTGGGTCTTTCAGAAATGTCTTCCACGTAGACCAATAGGAAATGTTCAACAGTTTAATTATTTTGGGGTCTGGACAAGATCAAATCTTCTATTACTCTAAATATTTCATAGTGATAGTAACAAACAGTGCTAGAAAGATTAACCAGCTTTGTGCTGCTTAAATATTCCTCATGTGATCTACCCAAGTAGAAATTCAGAGGTTCACTACTAAGATTCCAAAATATCAAGAAGTAAAACAATACCTGTTCAACAGGTATTAACCCTAAGCCTCACTAAGATAAAATTCAAAAGAACCAAACTAAGAAAAACATGTCTCGAAATTCTGCATAAGATCCCGAAGACAGGGGAGCAGCAAGCATTGCTCCATTATTTAATAAGGAAATTGCAGATCATTTTGCCTGACATCAACGTCAGGGAAACTGATGGAAAGGCTGGTACAGGAAGAAATCAGTGCACAATTAAAGGATGATAGTACAATTAACGCCAGTCAACAGAGAAAATTAGTTTTGTCAGGGAAAAAAAAAACAACCCTTCCTATCTTCCCATGAGACTATGAATTAGTTTGATAAAGTAAACTCCTGTAAGATTACTGCAGGGCTTTGGCTCACAACTCTACAGGGGTTTCGATAAAAACCTCAGCAATGTATAGTATCAGTCTGGTCCAAACCATACTGAATGATCCAAACAAAAATATAAAATTATTGTTGGAAAAAGCTGCGAATTGCTAAAAGTTATAGCGATATAAATAATAAGAAGGGCAGCGCCTTAATATAGACCAACTACGATCCCTTAGGGAGGCCTGGCCTATATTTTAACACCGAGAAATCCACGTTGTTCATTAAAAGAACAAAGAAAATCGGTCTCATTTCGAGACAGAAAATGATTTTGTGAAAAGCAGTTACTGTGAAAGGAAAGAAGCAGTACTAGTAGACCCAAGCAGACACACATTCTCAGAGCAAAGAGTAAGCAAAATCACTCTTATTGCCCAAGATGGAGTTGTTGGTGCTACTACACCTCTTTGTGGCTTCAGAAAGATCATTCCTGGGAAAATGTGCTGAAAGAACATCTCCAGAAAACCAAGGGCTTTACTGACAGAAACAATACTAATAATTTGTGATGACAGGGAGCCTTCAGAAATTCCATTTTTAGGTTAATGGGTGAGAAGTTTAACAGAGAACTGTGGTTGTATGAGTACAGAAATGGGAGAGGGGATGGCTTCCTAATCTATTGGAGGAAAAGCATAAATGTTCCCTACATGCTACTGAAGATAGATAGATTAGATAGATAGATAGATAGATAGATAGATAGATAGATAGATAGATAGATAGATAGATAGATAGATAGATAGATAGATAGATAGATAGATAGATAGATAGATAGATAGAAAGATAGAAAGAAAGAAAGAAAGAAAAATCAGCAGAAATGTCCATCAGCAAGGAAAACTGTGAGCAACATACTCAGGGACATGTTGGATTTGAACCCCTGTGTAACAACAATCATCTTTTTAAAACCTTACATTGATGCTGAACTGCTGGGTGAGGTTCCATGGCGTTTTAGCAGAAAAAAAACACATGAGGAGATCGTCATAAAAGTATGCATTTCAAGAAAATACAGTTAGGCTGAGGTAAACAGGTGCTCAGGTTACACCTGAGTACACAGTATAAATACATTTAAATACATTTAAATACATGGCAAGTATTTAAAAAGGGAACAGAGAACAACAGACGGTGACCATCAGCCAACAAAACCAGGCTGTTGCCAAGAAGGCAATATCCAAGAGTGACTGCATTAGCAGGAACCCAAAATATCCCTTCCACTTCACTTAGTATTGGTATGTGTTCAGCTGGATTACTTGATCCCAGCTGGGAATGGTAGAGACAATGAAGGAAACATCAGAAGTGAAAAAAAAATGATCAGAGGGCTGGAAAACGTGATGTTTGAGGAAGAACTTAGAGATGTGGCACTACTTAGCTTAAAGAAAAGAAGGCTGAGACTTGGTAACAGTTCTCCAACCTAACCTGAGACTTCCAACAGAACTTGGAAAAGGTTAAAATTTGAGCATACTGGTTGGTTGGCATATTAAATGCTAATATATTAAACTCAAATCCTAAGTGACATTTTTCAGGGATGCAGTTAGTATTTCCCAGACAAATGTCCGTGTATCACCACCAGCTCTGAGACGCGGCTGCTTTCCCGAGGTTAACAATAATTTCACACGGTCCTTTGATTGACGCAAGTGCTCAATCACATCCAAATCAAAATAGGAGGAAGCTACGATTTTCCATGGCTTCCTGTAGGACATATGCACTGTTATCCCAGAGGGGAAGGTGGGTTATGCAATGAGTGAGCAGCTCTGCATGGCTATGTTTATTCGGGAAGCATTTCCAGCAATTATTTGGAAAGGACTGAGAGAATAAACTGATAAGACATTCTCATCAGTCAGTATTTTCATCACTAAGTAACAATTAGATTTCAAATTAATTGGATTTTGGTTGCTGTTACACTCTCTTTATGCAACTTAGACAATGGAAGGGAAATGAAAACTTGCTTTACTAGTATTGGGATTCTTTACTCTGTGTGTTTGCATGTGTGTGTAAAAGAGCTGGCTAATAAACAGGAGGAATACTTTCCTCTACCTTATCATATTCTACCCTCACTGGCAATACAGTACAGCCCTTACCTTGATTTAGGAGCCAAAATGGACCAACTGTTTTCCAGACTTAAGGGATAGTAGAAAGACAGCCAATTCCCACTTCTTAGCAAAGCTGAATGCTGCTCCAATTCATCTAATGAGTAAGTCAGACAAGTTAACTACGGTGACATCTGAAACCTTATTTTCTTCTCTTTTAAAGGGAAATGACACAGAATCATATTACTTTCAAGTAAGTTTAAATAGAGTTCTTTGAGCATAAAATATCGCACAAATACCTCTTCTCTGGTTACACAGTCCCGTATTTGTCCTTAGTAATTATCATGAGTTAACATCATTTCTAATGTATGTGCCCTGAACACACAAAAAGATCCCACTTTCTTGTCTCCTTTACACGACCATATTTGTGATACATCAAATGGAAGATTTCAGCTATAAAGCTTTTGTATCACCCAGTCCTGCTGTAGTGTGGCCTGCTGATGGAAAAGCATCCTAGCTTTGACACTGAGCTCCCAAGCAGCTTCTAAGCTTGAACTGGACATTTTTATTTGTATGCTAACCCCTTTTCAGGTTTATAGCTAGTCTACACCAATCCTGTCCTCTGAGTCCAGGATCAAAATGGAAAGCTGGGTGAGAGCTAAGATACACGGAGCTTTTTTGGAGCACTTTGGAAGCCAAAATTACAGAAGACTTTTTCCACTTTTACCATTCATTCTTTATTATGCTTGGCCTTCATCCCCTCCTGTCACCTTAAAATTGAAAACAGCATGTTCATTATTATTCATGGAAATTCATCGGATACAGAGAAAATATTCCTTTCCCCCTAGCTCCCCCCCCCCCAGCTGTTCCATTTTTATTTCTTTTGGGAAAGACTATGCTATTCTTTGCTTGGGTAGCAATCCTTTGAACTGCTGCTTTGCCACTGTATTCACAGGAAGATAATCATTTGCATTGGCTTTACCGATTCTTATCTGCAGGCAAATAGCAGCCCCAGCACCCACAGTCCCAGTTCCTTGTGGCAGGAGGGACAGGGATGCTGTATCTGGCTCAGCTGGCCTGGGATTTAATATTATATGTTTACAGTGCTCAGCAAAACCTCTGTTCCTGACTGTGGCTAACTGGATGCTACTACAGTATAAATGCTTATTTCTATTAGTGCTACTCCTAATTACATGAAATGAGACGCTATGTATTGCAGCTGACATAATTTCATTGACCATTACCTTGTTATTCTCCTATGAGACAGAGAGAAAATCCTATCTTCGTTTTTAAATACCAGTAATTAAATTATATATTCGTATTTTTCCTTTTGTAAACAAACTCCTTCTGCCTCTTTACAGAAAAGAGATTTCCATGTGTTTGGTCCTCCTTGTTTTTCCTGTCTAGATAACCTCTGATGATACTGCAATGACTTTTTGAGATGGGATGATCAATATTCCATATGAGATCATTCAGGGAATGGCATTTCAGATACTTATAAAATCTGCGTCGTATAATTGTATGTTTTACATTGTTATTATACTTTAGCATTCTAGCACAGTGTTCTTTTCCAAAAGCTTTGCCTAGCTTAGGGGCTTTTATTGCCTCAAAACCCTTTTCCTGAAATGAAATGGTTAATGTAGAATTCTGTGAGTTACAAGACAGGTTTATTTTCTTTTTTTTCTTAACATACTACTCTTTCCAGGTTTTGACACTGAACATCTGCTTCATTTATTGCCATGTTGTCTGTTTATGCAGTTTGCTTGGTAATTCTCTACTTCCCTGCTGAAAGATTTGTCTCTGCCTTGCGTAGCAGCTTGACTCACGCAGCATGTAACTGGCTTATGCTTTACCTTCATATTTGCTCTCTGGTCACCGTGCACATTATTTGTCCTGAGATCCTCTTTATAGCAGAGCAGTGCTCATGTAAAACCCCCCTTTCTGTGTGCCTCATATTTCACACAAACTCTTACAGCCAAAACCCACATGTGTCCAAGTGAGTGCTATGCACAGATGTGACATAAAGACATAGAAGATAAAACTTCTCCCCCGAGCTCTTAATCCCTTTGCTGTGAAGTTCCTGTTGATACCCCTTCCCAGGCTGCAGAATCCCACCTCCCTATAAATCAAGCCTATATATGCCTGAAAGTGGGTTAAGAGCAGCAGAGAACGTTTTATATGATATATGTTATCTTACCTTCAAAGACATTGCATGTGATGACACGGGAAGCCTTGGATGTGTATCCTACTTTGTGAAAGGTCTATTGTGAATGCAGAGTATAAATTATTATAAATCGGTGCCTGTGCACACCTTAGAATGGAACTAGAATACATGAAAGTGATGCTCAGTGTCAACCAAAATTCAGTCCTAACTGTCTAATTTTAGAGAAAATAGGAGCTGTGAGCTTGAGCATCTTCAGAGCTAGGCTGTGCTTATTAAATATCTGAAAGGCATCCAAGAGCCGTACTGCAGGCATGAGGGATGGAAAAGCCAGGGCTTTAGCACTCATACCCAGGCTGAGGTCTGTCACAGATCACACATACTGACACCCCGCAGCGAACCACTCCGAAGTGACACCCGATTTCCCACTTTTTGGAGGCAGGCGGGGCCGCGGCGGAGGTGGAGCCGGCTGTGCCCGCGGCGGGACCGGCGGCCGGGCCGGCGATGCGCTGAGGTGCCGCGCACCGGCCTTCCTGCCGGCCGCACACCTGGGAGCGGGGCGCAGGCACGGGTGGGAGCCCCGGGCACCGGCAGTGCAGGAGGGCCGGGCCGGGCCGGGCCGGGCCGGGGG
>VXAY01005024.1:616793-675039 GCA_013399855.1 Oxyruncus cristatus | reverse complement strand
CCGGCAGGGGGCGGCGCGGGGCCGCCGGGCGCCGCCGCTGGTCGGGGGCGGCCGCTCGGCGCTCGCCCCTTCTCGCTGTCAGTCCTTGCGAAGAGCCCGATGTTGAGGACCTGAAGAGCTTGTCGGGGCTTTTCTCCCCTCCTTGGCTTGACATGCTGCCTTTTGGAGATAAGACGAGGTATTTGCCCACCGTTGTCCCACACTTCATCAGCGGGACTTCAAGTTGAATTGGACTAAATTCGGCTATTTTTAGAAGTGGAGTCAGGTTTCCATTTTGAATATTTTCCGATAAACAAAGCAGTGGGGATGCAGAGCACAGGCGATCTGCGGCTCCCACGGTCTGTCTCAGCGAGAGCTCGGGTTAGTGAGCGCTGTGCTTGACTCCTCGGACGCGCCGTCTCCGCGGGCTCGCTTCGCTCCTCTCCGCTGCCCTCCCGCTCCCGAGCCGCTCGCACCATCTGCTCACCGCTGCTGATTTACTGCTGCCCCGAGTCACTTAGCAGGGATGGATGCATTCTGAATGAGGTTTTGCTGCTGCTCCTCTCTGCATGGGATGGGGCGGTAAGAGGAGAAATCCCCATTAATAATTGACTCACAGAGAGCTAGTAAGCTTCAGGGGTCACCTGCTTACTTGTGACCATCTGTCAGGCAGTCCCCTTCTGCTGCTGCTTCCTTAGGTTCATTCGACAGAAAAAAAAGTAATAAAAATGCCTTTTAAAATGTCTTTTAAATGTTGATTTTGTTTTAAACCAGGCTGTGCATAGGTGCAGGATGCATAGGTGGAAGTAGTTACCCTTGCTACTCTCCAGAACACTAGCGCATGGTGTGTCACTGAAGGGCAGCTTGTTTGCCCAGGAAATAGGGTGTTAGCAGCTTTGAGAAGTAGCATTTTATTAGTTCAGCCTGTCACACTTCCTTTGGAAACTGGATGTAGTATTGAACAAATAGGAATGCTAATTAATAGTAACCGCTGTGTCAGATTTGTTTTCCCCATGGACAGGTTTGGTTAATCCTTTTTTTTTTTTCTTTTTTTTTTTAATGCTGAGGCACAGATTTGTGTTTGTGCGGCTCTGAAATAGGCAGTAGTTCAGAAAATACAATTCAGTCGTGTCTCCGTGACGGCCATGCCTCTGATTTAGAGAGGGCTCTACAGAAAAACTGTTGACTTTTGAGTTCTTGCTTGGCAACAATTCTGTGATGTTTTTGAAATGATGGAAACATTGCATTTGTCTCAAAACTCTCTTCTCTGCTGTCGTGCATGGAATGTTTTGAGGTTTTTTTTGTCCTTACTGTATGAATAGAAACTATAACTATATAATAAGGAATACCTTTTTTTATATATAAAAGACAAAAGACTTAAAAAGACAAATGACGAATTACTTAAGCGTATATTGGTTCAAAGATGATGAAATCAAAAGCTGAGTGGTTTGAAAGAACTGATGTACTTTGTGAAGAGGCTTAATGTTCTACATGTTAGTGCTACTTTGAAAAGAGAAAACCCTAAAATTTAATGCCGTGCTTTGTTTTAGCTGAATCTTTGTAGAGCAGCAAACACTGAACAAAGACTATGCTGTTAATGTTTTGCTACTTAGCATTATATTTACTCTCTCAAGTAAAGCAGCCTTCCTTGAACTAGTTTCAGCTCTTTTCTAATCATAATTTACTGCCTCTCATTTTTTGTTTTGCTTCATAATATGCCACAGTTCTCACAGGTCCTAAAAGCAACAGACCAAGAAGTTAGTTAATTTGGTATCTTGAGGAGCACAGAGGTATATTTGACTTCACACTGCAAGGCACAATTGCTATTGGATAGAGATAGTTTCTCTGTATATTTCTCAAATATTTCTACATAATAATAGGAAAAGATCACCAGCTCAACCATTTATGACAGCACCATACGAGCCCTTTCCACTGATAGTAATGAGCTTTGAATCAGAACTTAATACAGCTATTTTATTATAGATATAAAAGAATTTAAATATTTTCCTCTGCAATCAATGAATTCCCGTAGCATTTTATACAGTAGTTCTTTTGGTGATTCCCACAAAAAAAAATTAATTAGGTGTCTTAATACTTATAAAATAAATTATTTGGGTGGCCTTACAGCTGCATATGTTTTTTAAAGTATGGGAGTCACATCATCTCATATCATCATTGAACAATGGCCTGCTCTTTGCATAGGGAAGTTTGATATTAGTATCAGTTGTCATGATTTAAATAAAAATGACCTTTTCTGGCAAGGCAGCACTTTAAAAGATGATATTTCTTTCTAATAACAATTATTTCATAACAACTGCTGGAGTCACTGGGCTCCCCAGTCCGTGTTCTGGGTTCTTGGAGGGAAGGGCTGCAGGTCGTCTGCTTAACAAACGTGCACCTGCTTTCCTCTCTGCCCTACAGCGTGTTGTGGAGGATGAGGACATTCAAATGGCTTACCCCTTGTATTTTGATGTGCCACCTCACCAGCTCCTTTGAGCCTGTGCTGGCTTTATGGATATTCTCCAACAGAGCTCTGCTCACTGGATTCTACCTGCGCAGCGCAGGGCGTGTAATCCCGGGGAATAGCTCTGAATTATCCCTCCTTTGAGTGTGAGAATAAACTGTGATCCCACGAGTGGGAAGCTACGGAATCAGTTTTTTGTGACTTTATCTTGTACCAGGCAGACAAGTGGTGTGCAGAGGTAGTATAAATAGGTATTATCCATGAAGGGCTGTTACAGTGTGATCAAAGTGCAGAACAACAAAGGGGAAGTGTGTCACCAGCACACTTGGGGATGAGATGGATTTCGTTCACTCAGTGATACACAGTGCTGGTAACACACCTTCAGGCTGGAGCGTTTGTTATACTGCACACTTAAAAGATCAAGAGTTTCTAAATGCCCAGCTCCTACTAAATTTAAGATTTTTTTTTTTTTCCAACTCCTCTTGTTATTTTTCCCCTTCCAAAAGTTTTAGAATTGCCTGTCATATTCTGGCTTCCCAGAAGCAGAAACCTTTTGAAGTAAAATGATTCTTCTTTTAGATTGTGTCTCGTGTTTCCCCATCCTGTTGCTACAACCATAATTGTTCTAACTAGACTCTATGAAGGCACAATCTGCATAGTCTTTTTTTTGTCACATTTATGGCTAAATTCATTACCGTTTTTGTCTTCCTGAAGTTTTATCTTTTTATGTTCTTTTAAAAAAACAATCAAACATGACACTTATTTTAAGCCCTGTGGAATACTTCTGTATTTCTGACTTCCTGTTTGTCCCAACTTTTAAAAATATGGGAGTGATTCTTTCCTGGTGCTCTTTGCAGTCAGAAGGAACAGACTGCCAAAACAGCCAGAGTAAAAGTCTCCTCTTGGTTTGAGGTAACTGCATTGTTACAGGCAGTTTCTGTCTGGTCTCCTAAATGTCCGGCGTGATGGAGACAAATTATTGACCCAAATCTTATATGCCTTTCTCTGGAAATAAGATTATTTTGTTCTAAATAAATCTTGGCTTATTAGCAGGGTTGGGAAATATTTACAAATGAATTAAGGTGGGGTTGTATTTGGAAAAATAAATGTCCCTAACAGCATGGTACTTCATAGTGCTTTACTGAGGATTCCAGGAGTCGCATTTACTGGGACACTGCGCTGCAATTCAGAGACTGCATAACTTGAATATATCAATTACATTTATTCCTTTGAAAAAACCCAAGCGCAGTTGTTTGGGGTTTTTTCTCATCTTGGTGGCTGGTGGACAATTAACTTGCAATGTCCTGCCTGCAGCACCACATTACTCGGGACATTTGCCTTCTAGTCTCTGTGTCTAGAGGGCTTTTCATTTTGAGCTGGTTATTTGAAGTCAGCTCTGGTAAATATTATGTGTCATATGCGTTATGCCATTGTTTTGTTTGGTAATACGTGTGTGCTTGAGTTTTTCTGAATGAATATTCAGATTTTCAAAGACAGAGCTATTGAAGGTCTTCTGCACCGAAATGTGCTTTGGCCCGTGTTTTTCTCAAAAAGGTATTACTGACATATAAAACAATAATAATCCTAAAAATATACAGGTGTGAGCCATATTCATCCCTTTTTGCCACAATAGACAGTGGGCTTTGAACTTGTATGGTTGAAGGATTCCTCACAGCTTTCCAGGGGAGGCACAGAATCCTGTGCAGATTGCATGGATGTGCTGAAGGAGGACTTGCTATTTTCTAAGTTACCCTCTATGAAGTATTAACAAGAGGACTGCAGACCCACTGATTCTTTGGATCGTGGCTTGGAAAAACCGCAGGGAGCAGTGGTGTTAAGGCAGGGATCAGAATATTTTCTTCCACTTACTTGGTTTTATTGGATGTTTACTGAGCTTTTCTGAGAACTAAGTACAGGGAAAAAATTGATTTCTGTGAAATTTTGGAACGTTTTCTTATTGGTGCAATGACTTTTTTAGTTATCCCACTCATAAATAATGTATCCGTATCCTTATGCCTTTCTTGATAAAGGCAAAGCATTAAGATCATCTTAAACTATTTTAAACTCCTGACTCAAAAAGCATTCAGGAAGGTAAGGAATGTCTCACATTTATGAAGTTGTAAATGTGATTGAGTATTTCTGGCATTTGTTGTTGGAAATAAAGGTAGGTGTGTGCCGGAGTATCTTGGAAACAACCTCTAAAACAGCAATTACTGAAGAAATTGTCATTTGAGAAACGATAAGAAACCACTTACTAGCAATTTACATCTTAAATTCCCCAAAAGCTCTAAACTGAACTCCTACAGAGAAGCTTTTGGTGTGAAGATGAACTAGGCAGCAGAAGACTCTGAGTAGCGCCAAGGAGAGCGTGCTTTTACTACGTCCAGTTTGCCCCAGGTGATAAAGAGACAAACGGGTGTGCACAATACACTAATTAAAACACAACCCGTAAACCTTAGGTAGGAAAATAAGATGGGGGGAACTACTTCAACAGTGAACACCCCTTTCTGCCTTCTTTTTTTTCAGGGTAACTTTAGTATCATATTATACTCATGATACATCACCTATGGTGTTTTCAGCCCCAGTGAAGTTCATCCCAGCCTATGTTTATGCTTATTTGAGTGCAAGATTAAAGCTGAATTGTGTGGGAATATATGGCTGAGCTCAAGCATTACAAACAAAGGAATTCCAGGCAATACATTCCTGACTTGAACTAATATTCTACCACCTGTTTTCGTTTTCACTGTTAAAACGGAAGCATTTTGCTTCTGCCACAAAAAAATACAATTAACAAAACCACAGTATAAAAGTATTTCTCTTCCTTACTGGCAAAGAAACACACATAAATTTACATGGAATGCTTTCTCATTTGTATGATTTACTCAAAGAAAACAATATAAAAAGGAGAGGATTAAATACAAAATGAGCTATTTATGAAGTGCCACAGAAGAAGCCCCACTCAAACGGCCCTTACGGAGAACTCAATGGCTGTAATTTCACATTAGGTCTGGCACTGAAAACACAGCCACTAAATATATTTGCTTAGTAAAAGATGTATGTTTTCCCATTTATTTGTGCATTATGGTGAACACCTCCCAGCACAGAGAGCCATCCTTAAGCCTCTGCACCACTGAAGTCCTACTTAACCCCTGTTTTAGGAATTTAGGTGGAACCAAAGTTGGGCCTGAGGTCTCCAAGTAGGTGTGAACTTATGTCTTAATCCATCTTTCAACAAAATTGCTGGTATTGTCCCGTGGCTTTCCACAAAAAAATCATTATGTACATAATTATTTTTAAAATTTTGAGTTTGGATCAAGAAATAAGGGTCAGGTCTTAGAATCTGACCTTCAGTCCCAGAGGATTTATTCTGTTTGCTTTTACAGTGTGACTAGAAAGTCCCTTCTGTGGAAGAAAGCTTTCTTATAAAAAGTTAAGCTTGCAGTTTGGTTGTTAAAGAAAACTTGAAAATAGCCAAGAACAGCCTGTTAGAGTTAGTTCTCCACTTCAAATACTTTTGTTACAGATAATAAGGCAACCTCTGCCTCCCATTTCACAAAATGAGCATTCAGACAAGATTGAAATTTCATAGTTTAAAAGGTTATTTCAGTCTTTTATGAGCATGGTTTGAACCAAGACTGAGAGTCGTTAATTTAGATCTGTATTTAGACAGAAGTCATTCGTGCCACTTGAAATGTTTAAAGTTGAATGTATGCTAATATATTGGACTGAGCTGTGCTAAAAAACTGGCACTCGCCTTAAGTCATACTTCATCCTGAAAAACTGCTTGCCTACCACTGTGAGAAATGGCACCTCCGCGAACTATAATTGGAAAGGGTTTAAGGAAAAACAACTATTGTTTTTGCCAAGCTGCTTTTTTAGTCAGTTTGCAAACACTTCTTTTGCAGTCATTTTGCTCTTTCCATCTAACAAGGCCTCTTTTCTACAGCCAGAAAAGGGACAAACCCACTTAGAACATGACTGGGAAACAGAAAGTGGGAAGGCAAGTGTCATGTCCTAGTAGCTTTGAATTTCAAACTCATTTGTTAAAACCGAATAGTTTTTGAGTTGTTGCTAAGGCTTTAAATGATCTCCAGGTTTAAATTATGCCAGGGTGCGGGAGAGAAATTTGAAGACATCTAGTGGTTATATTAAGCAAGGCAATTGAGAAAATGGTTCTGAAGCTTAGGTTGAAATATAGTTGGTTTCAACACTGGTACGATTAGGCCACAGGAATTCAGATACTTGAAAGCTGGCATTTTCTAGTAGGCAAGTTTGGAATCCTTCTCCTGAAGTGTGTTATCAGTAACTGCTGTCTGGAATGAAAAATTAGCAAAACAGGCCACACAGCTACTGAAACATTAAACATGGTATGTATGAAAGATTTATGAGCAACAGAGAAAATGGGGAATTATTAGTTGTTTCACTGAAAGCTACTTATCACTCGATTCTGTTATGGTATGTGATTATTAAGCATTCTTTGTGTAAGATAAGCAAGATGCAGTTTACTGTCATTGTTGCATCTTCATATTAGTTTTGCATTCTGGTTTTTGCCCGTTTTGTCCAAAGATACCAAACAGTTGCTGAATGGTCATTTTGGTACTGTCTTAGATATGAGAGCAAGACAATCATAATCTGGCTGTTAATATTTAAACATCTTCACTGGGTTGGGTTTTTTTTTAGGAGAAGTCTGCTCTGTATTTTGAAGATAATCACAATGAAGCGAAGATGGGTACAGTAAATTATTTAATATTCCCAGTGTATGAATAGAATAGTGATTAGTGTTGTGTCAGCATGGTTTGACACACAGGCACAGGAAATACAGCAAGGTTCTCCTCAGGTCTTAGACCTGAGGGTGTCTTCAGCTCTGCTTGTGCCCTCCTGCATGACCTGGCTCAAGCCATGTCATGTCCTTGTGCCTGTGTTTTCTTACCAAGTGATCTGTTTTTGTTGCCTGTTCATACTGAAAGCGTCTTGCTTTACAGGACTTTCTATACAGCATTTAACAAATCAGGGCCAAAGAATTCCTCTGAAGTTCCTGAGTCCTCATGTACTGCAGATAATGTGTATTTGTACATAAGCGATGAGAGAGGGGAGGATCACACAATCTTTTTTTCTTTTTCCCTTCAAATGTTTTACCTGCCACTGTATTTTCATCCCCTTCTCATCCTCATCTCTTCAAAATTCCTCTCCAGTTTTGTCACCTGCTGATGAAGTCACCAGCCAAATTCAGCAGTCACTACTGTCCTGTGCTTTATTTTGGAAAGACTGGGCTGGGCTGGGCTGATAGGAATGACTAAAAAATGGTTACTTGATATTTTACTATTCCTGTTTATGAACTCGGGGGTAAATCACAGCTCTCTCGAGTGAAGGCTCATACTGCAGTAAGGGATGCATCCATGCATCCATCCAGGCCATGAGGAATGGATGCTGGAACTCCTCAACAGGCCGTGACAGCTGTGCTGGGATAGAGACATTGCACTGATTTTAACTGTCTGCATGGATCACTGTGGGTCAGTATATCTGCTCCTGCAACTTCTAAACTGCTGCAAGGCTCTTGTACTTCCAATCATCTCCTGACAATGCCAATGCCTGCTGAAAACTGTTCATGTGAATAGAGTAGTCACAAGTGTTTATTTCTTCCTGTAGTCCTGTCAAAATGACATCGTAATCCTACATAGCACTTGTTTACCAATTTCCAGTAACCTCACTTGTGGTTCAGTGTCTGGTATCAGATATCTGTTGAGCCGATTCTGTGCTGTGAGAGTACTCATGTTAGTCATAATACTCCTCTTGTCAGGCATTGTTAAATGGGATTGAGCGTCAACAAGCAAATGCATGTCAAGACTTTGTCTGATAGATTTTAAATGGAGTTAGAATACGTCAGCTAATGAGAAATGCCAGTTCTTCCACCCGTGTGTCTAACTGGGTGAGTAAAAGGAGCTAAATAGTTTCCTTGTTAGAAGAGGCATTCAGTAAAGGTCAGCGAACACTGTTCTTTTTCCAGTGAATTTGAATGGCTTTCCTGTTGCCCAAATAAAAATGCTTAAATGGTTTGAAGTAGCAAACCATGATTTAAACAGTTTAGTTAAGGATTTGTTGCTGTTGTTGTTAACTTAAGGAGATTTCTGAGAATCACGCACCTTGTTGGCAAGTTACTGAAACATCATCTAAGAGACATTAAAGGACAGGAATAAGTTACTCATAATTATGCAGCTCCACATATAGTTCTGTTCAAAGCTGAAGTGCTTCATAAATAGTGCAGATACCCAACAAGTAGTCAGTTCCTGTTAAATGTAATTCCTTTCACGTGAAAGGTTTCACAGTTATGTTCCACATCCCTCAATAACCTCCATGAGAGAAATGAAAGCTTATTTTACTCAGTAAAAAGGCAGAAAGGTAAAAACTGAATAATTTCGTGGCCACAGTTTGAGAACAGGTATTAGAATTCCAAGTACATTGTTCTTACTGATTGCTATTGCTACACCATTAAGGCCAGGGGACATCATTACACAACGCTCCAGAATAAATAAAATGACAGGTTTCAACTGATAAATCAAACTTCTGCTTTAGCTTTTGCTTTGTCCACAAAGGGCACCAGATTCTTTCTCTGCCTTGCATCTTGTATCAGCTTGTCCACATATGTAAATTCAGTGTAAACCAGAAGTAGGTGAAAGGACAGCATTTTATATTCTCCTTTCCTCATGGGGAGATAGCAGTGAATCAAATTGCTCTGCAAATTGCTCTCACCCCACAATAGTACAATTGTGAATCTAGGTCAAGGCACTTGTTAAAACGACTGATTATTCTGGACCTACCTTCTCATGTCGCAGGTTTAAATACACTCACCTGGCATTTTCAGGTTCTTTTCTGCAGCCTTAGTGCTAGATGATAATTTTGTTTAGAAAAAACGAAATTTCCAGGTAATTTATTTTTTTGTAGAGATTCAGAGTTAAACAAAAAGAACCCACATATAACACACAGGATGACAAGAGTTACCAGCACTGATTTTAGAGGCTGTACTGCATTTACTTACAAATTTTTTGCATCTGAAGCTTTTTATTAAGGATATTTTTGGTCATTTTCATCCCAAATTTTTATTCTTTCTTATTCAGTCCAATAAATGAAAATGCCAAATGTTACCAAATGTCAGCTTGTTATTTTGACTCTCACTGAAACAGCTTTTGCAAATGTAACGTTGTCCTATGCAAATCATATTATGCATTTCAGTAATGCCTGGTCACGACTCCCATTTATCCTCTTTAAGTACTGCGAAGTAATACTGTTAAAGTTCTAATAATAAATTAATTGTTCTTTATGCTGCTTCACTGCATGAAGCATTTGGATGAGGTAACTCCACAAAAAATAGGTATCACTGCTATAACACGGATCACTGGTAGTTTTAATAGTTCAATTTTTTATAGCCTGTTTGCCTGCAGTTGAGGTCTCCACGTGATATGTGATTGCAAAATCTGGAAAACTCTTTCAAACCTCCCCAACAGAAGCAAAAAAAAGGGGCAATGTATTGTGCTTTTCATATATAAAGTACACTGGGGCATGTAACCGATCAGCGGGCGACTAACCTGACTCATTTCCATGGCTTCATTCAGCTCCATTCGCAAAATTCCTGTGGGCTGCTGAGCAAATAAAAAATATCCCAAATTTAAAACATGACCACCAGGAAAGGTTTCAAAAAGATCAGACTTCTAATAGGGATTTTTGCTGTTCACAGGCCTGTATGTTATGTAATAGAGAAAAAAAATGTGTTACTTCTAAGAGTAGGGCATGGGCTGTGAGGGATCCTGGACACTGAGCAAATGAAATAAAAAGCCCTGCATTTCAGAAACCAGCCAAAACAAACAAACAAACAAAACAACCAACCAAAGCCAATTTTGGACAAGAAAATATTATGGTGATAAGAAAAAGTAGCCTCCTGTTATTGATGATATGTGTGCCTGTGCCTAATTGAAGACATGCTGTATTTAGTGAGAACGTTATTAGGGTTGGCTTCCTAGTGCAAAGTTAATTTGAGAAATACAGTTAAATACTAGAGATGAATGACATGTTTTAATTGGTGATGAATTCTTAAAAAATACAATTTTGGGGTTATTCAGTATTTTGGGTTGAGTTAGACAATGAGTTTCATCTGCAAGGAAAGGAAATAGGAAAGATGTTTGAAAACAGTCCCTTCTTTCATCATTTTGAAGGGGGCTGAAACAGAAACATTCATGTTTGTTTATGACAGTTTTTAAGCAAAACTTCTATGCTTTGAGTCATTTTGCATTAACTTGGAGAGTTAAGTTAAAAATAGAAGATTGGCAACATAAAAATAGGAGGGGTGGCAGGTGATTTGACAGACGGAATTAAAGTTCAGAGTTACCATTTTAGAGGTCAGAAATGGTCTGAAAAACAGAATTAAAGCAGAAGGTTTTGTCTTCATACAAATGTATATACATCTTATACAGAGATCCAGATCTTAGGAAAGGGAAGGACGGTAACTTTTCAAGCACAAAATGATAGTGTCAACTTCTGATCTGTATTCCGAAAGCCACAGCGTAAGTGGTCTCTCTCTGCCCTACCCAGGTATTTCCTCTAGGCAGAAATAGCTTCTTTTTTATGGGGCATAAAATATTACTGCTTAATCTGGGCTGAGTGCTGCATAAAATTGGAGAGTATTGATATAGAGGAGCCTAAAGGTGCATCGGTGTCCTCCGGGTGAAAAGGTTTCAAGTTCTCTTTGCAGCATCAGCTTCCCATATGTGTTAGTGCCCAAGGGTTTTCGATTCACATCGCTCACTGTATTTGGATTTTTCTTTGACAGAGAAATGGTTAATGCATGGTTTGCTGAGAGAGTTCACACCATCCCAGTCTGCAAGGAGGGAACCAAGTCCCAGAGCGAATCCTGTGCTTGCCACCAGCCTGCCTGTGCCGAGACCACCAGCCCTGGGACACCGGCGAGGAAAATCTCTGCTTCGGAATTTGACAGACCCCTAAGGCCTATTTTTGTCACGGACTCGGTAGGAGCAGTGAGCTTCCTCTCAGGCTCTGAAAAGAAGGAACAGATGCCTCTGCCATCTCCAAGGATTGAGACGAGTGCAGGGGATCAGTGCTCAAGACTGTTAGAACTTGTGAAAGACATTTCCAGTCACTTGGATGTCACGGCACTTTGCCATAAGATCTTCCTGCACATCCACGAGCTGATAGCAGCGGACCGCTATTCCCTGTTCCTGGTCTGTGAGGACAGCTCCAATGAGAAGTTCCTTGTCAGCAGCCTGTTTGACGTGGCGGAAGGTTCCACCCTGGAAGAAGCTTCCAACAACTGCATCCGCCTGGAGTGGAACAAGGGCATTGTGGGGCACGTGGCAGCCATAGGCCAACCTCTGAACATCAAGAACGCCTATGAGGTGAGCCAGGGAAAGTTCTCCTGAGCAATTCTCCAAAAAAAGAGGGAGCCTTATAATCAGCTCTTGAAATATTGCCACTTTAGTACCTGTACTTGGACCTGCGTTGACTTCAACTGGCCAAGGTGCAAACCCCACACGGTGGCTTTGGTTACAACACATGTGCTGTAGATACACGTGTGCACAGGGACACGTAGCTATGACTGAAAGAAGCACAGGTTTATAACAATGTTGAGGTGAAAAAACGAAACAAGTGATCTCTGGGAAAAGCAAAACCACTGACCACATTCATGAAACCTTGCTCCTCTGGGGTCGTGTGTCTGTCAGTGTATTTCTGTAACCTCTTCTTGCTGATAAAAGCTCCACTGGGGATGGTTAGTCTGTGTACATGTTTATTATAATGATGGTCTAGGTGCGAAAAAAAGGCTTCTCCCACGGTTTGGGTGGGGTTTTTTTGTTGTTGTTCTTCATGGTTTTTGTTTGAACACACTGAGAATAACAACTTCATATCATTATTACCTAGTAATGGAACCTTCATTATCCTGGGTAACAGTTAAATCAAATATTCTGCTTTTCTTAACCTTTAAACCAAGGAAGAAAAAGAAGTGATCCTTAGGCAAGTAGTCTAATAATTGTATTTTTTTCTTGTATCAGGATCCAAGATTCAATGCAGAAGTTGACCAGATCACAGGGTATAAGACTCAGAGCATTCTCTGTATGCCAATAAAGAACCACAGGGAAGAGGTAAGTTGCAGTCTTAGGATCACTTCATGTAATACTGTTTCCAACCACACTGATGCTTTAAACTTCTATTAGTTGGCAGTCATTATCTTCCACTATAAAACTATCTCTTTTTTAAAAAAGAAGACTGCTTATGTTTGTTTGGACTTTATCTTATCCAGTTCAGTAATGTAAGCCAAAGGGAACTGTCAGGAAGCGTTTAATCCCAAATGCAGCAGTAGAATATATGGATTTAACTCTAGAAGTGCTGGTCCTGCTTCCTGTACCAAGTATCTGTGAGCATTAAAGTTCTCTGCACACTCACTGGTCTATCCCAGAGCACTCAGACTGCAATTAAGAGTTACTGTCAGTGAGGTACATTTGGGTTTCCTTTGATCCTGACTGTAGCAGCCTTCAGCCACATCACCAGTTCCTGGAATACTCACCAAGGGTAAGGCTTTCTATAGTGTCGGAGCTTTGAGGTGGAGATTTTCTCTCTTGCAATTCATTTATTTTTCACAGCATTTATGATTTGCTTCCAGAAGGCTCAAGCTCCCAAAAAGAAAGGCTGGCTGGATTGGTTTGAAGGCATCATACCTTCTTCTTCTTGCTCTTCCATCTTTCACTCCTCTTGCGGAGTGTTTCACCTTGGCTCTTACTGCACTGAACCTTTCTTTCATTAAATAAATTGACTAACCTCCTGATTTAACTTGTTTATTGAATCTTACTGCAGCTGACCCAGATGATCAGCCAGTATTTCCTTTCTTCACATACTACTAATTTTGGTCTAAATTATTTTTTTCCCCAGTTCTTCCAAGGACATCACTTGATCCTTTCCTTAAAACGTCTTCCCCTTCCCAACCAACAGCAGCCACTTGCTGGCCCTGGGCCAGCAGATGAGCAGAGCAGATGTGGTGTGAACAGCTGTCAGTGGTCCATGTCAGGCTTTAATGCAAGGCTTTAAATTTCACCCAAGCCCTCCCATTTTCTTTTTGTTGCATGGCAAAAAATGCTGTGCTCCACGTAGATGGGAACAGAAATGAGTTACGAGGTCTTGCTGGCCAGGGAGGGTGGAAGTGCCCACTATCTCCCCAGCTCCTGCTGGTGGGTAGAGGAAGGAGTAAGAGCTGCAGTCTGTGTGTCCAGGGCACCGTGACTTAGGGGCTGAATAAACCTGCAATGGGCCGTGTCCTGGGCCAGCTTTCTACTCCTAAGTGCATCAGCAAGGGGAAATGAAGCAGGGATTTGTTTATTTGGAAACGTTCAGCCAACCTGAAGTTTGAGCAGAGTGTTAGACTCATATGCAATAATTTGAAGGTGCTAAACTCTAAGATTTCTTACAGGAAAGGATTGCAACTTTATTTTTTTCTGATTTTTCCAGTCTCTACCAGGAGGTTTTTCTCCTCCTCACCACAACAAATGACTGACATGTTTCTGGAGAGATCGCTGGAGTCAGTGAATCAGTCCTTAATTTTGCATTCTGCTGCTTTTTCTGTTTAAAAATCCCCAAAACAACCAAGCCAGAATACTGACTCCTCCCTGTTAAAAAATAAATACATGAAATTTAAAAATTCCCAAAACCCCTCTATTAATACTGAGGCTACTGAATGCTGCCTTAGCCCAGGATGTCAGCAACCACAGTCGAAAGATGATCCTGGAAGTCATCCAAAAACAAACACTGAGAAAGAGAAGCAACTGGGGCTTTCTGTTTGTTTGTTTAGTATTAGTACTGGGTTTTTTTAAAAAACAAAAGAGTCAGTAATTGAGAGGAAGAAAATCTCATGCTGATTATTAAATCCTCTGGGCCTGCTGAAGTATGGAGATTTTTCCAGTAGATGCTTTTCACGTTCGCCTGTATTTCCATGAGGCATGTGAGAAACCAAAGCCCCATTTAAAAATAACAGCTAGTAAGAAATTCCACAGATGAAAAGAAAACAGTTTGATTCACAAAAGAGACCATGAAAAGGACCCAGGAACCAGTAACAATGAGAAAAAGCTCCAAATGGTGCTGACTTGCCTTCTAGGGCTCCTGGAAAGTCAGGAAATGCAGTGGTTTCATTTGGGCTTGGATTCAGAGACCCAGAGAAAGGATTGCAGGGAATAGAAGTCCTTATTCCATTCCTTGGCTTAATCCAACTTGTGGAGTTATGCAGGGCTGACACAGGCTCAGCACAGCTCTCTGGCAGGTTTGGAATATCTGCAGAATGCAAGGTCTCTGATGCACAAAGACACCACAGCTGCCATGGAACATCTACAGGAATCACACAATTTTCTGTTACTGCTGCATTTCTTTTTTTCATTCAGCTGTGCACAATAATTTGCATTACATTCAATTTTGGTTTGATTTCTACTAAAATCTGTAGGATTTCCTCACATGGAACTTTTAGCTGAATGAACTGAGACCTCTCTCCCAGGCTCTAAGTAAGAATGAACTTCCCAGTAGTCGGCTACGGAAATGTTTTATTCTGGCAGTTGTTTAGTTTGTTGTTCACTTTGCCCCATTTGCTACTATTTCCAACAGCCTTTGAAAATACCCTGTTGCATTTTGTTGTGTAAAACGCGAGCTGGCACGTTCCTGCCAGCCAGGGAAGTTATTTTCTCCCTCAGTGAACACTTCGGATATCACAGTCGCTGCAGAGTAGAGGAGCTCCAGCCAAGCTGACTTTAAACAAACTTGCCCAAGTTCCAGTAGCAGTCTTGCTGCAGGATTATGGAGATCAGTAATTTGCTTGTTGGGTGGATTTTCAGCTTATGCTGAGACACGTGTTACATTCACTGGGCTGCTGGAAATCACACAGGCTGCTACTGGCATGAATGATAGAAGAGGATGTGAAATTTTTGTTTATTAAAAATGGAAGTCCGTAAATACAGTTCTGTCCCTGCGGGATAATTTTATAAGCCTGAATCAAAACTTCACGAGACCAGGAGAGCAAAAGTAAGGTTAACACCACTTAGTCTGTCTCCTGAAGTGGGTATGTTCTCTTCTTGAAAATGAGATAGAAGTTGAGTTCCCCTCTTTCTGTTACCATTCTTTGGCTTAATGTAATTTTTTCTTCAGCTGCCGGCAAAAGCAAATCAAAAACATATCTTCCTAGGAAGCAAAATTAATTGTGTTTTTAAATCAGCTGAAGTAAGAACTAACTAAAAAGGGCGCCAGTGGCCTGTAGAGCTGGAAGAGCTTTGCCAGAGTTAGGCCTGTAATCCTAATGTGCAGAAAACTTCAGCATGAAGCAATTGAGATAAAACAGCCATCAGTCATCACCTACTGGGAAACGCTCTCCTTTTAGAGGCAGGGCTCAGCTATGGCAAGAAAATAGTAAAAAAAAAGTTCTCTGAGAATGAGAAGAAATCTCTTCTTGTAATGTGGATCGGGATTTCTTAAATGAGAAAAGTAGATAGAGAAGAAAGGTTAGAGGACAAGTAGAGCACAGGAAGATCACTTGTGCTGCCGGCAAGGGTATTTTTTAACCCCTTTCTTTCCTATTAGTTTTGTCTTGTGTGACCAAGAAATGTACAGGTGGATTCCAGAGGTGCAGCGGGAGAAGGTCAGGGAATCAAACATCCACATCTTTGCTTTATTGCTGCATGACTCACCTGTTCTATTTGCACAATATTCTCCAAGCTTTATCTCAGATTTCTCTTGTTTACTGCCACAAACATTTCACGCTTTGCATGTACCTGTTATCTGAGGAAGTTTCCTGTGCAGCTGAGCTCAGAGTCACCTTGGATTCAGTTTTGCTGCTGGTGCAAACATAACTCCCAGCTGGAGATCACTGATCAGGCCTATTGTTATTTCTGATTGGTTTGTAATAAGTTTTAAAAAATGAGGATTTGGGTTTCATACTGTGCTTAGTATTCTCTAAAATGCAGGCATATGTTCTCCACGGCCTAAAATGTTACTACATCATTTACTTTTGTCCTAATTACATAATTACTTTAGTAACAGGAACAGATCCTCTTGATTTTTCTACATCTTCTCCTAATTACCTGGTTGCAGGCAAGACTCCAATGGCTAGAAAATATCCATCTGAGGTTTTTCTTCATTACTGTCTCTACACCATATCCTACAGAACGTAGAGAAGCCCTGAAATTTGTACTGATTTAAATGAGGCCACAATTTGGACCAGTTTAGTTTTTAAAACTGTTCATTTTGTATGAAAAAAAATAAGTGCACACACTGCAAAGTTGTCTAAAAGCTTAGAATGCCACTGAAACAGCAACAAGAAAGGAAAAAAGTTTGCATTTGCACGGTTTTTTGTCATAATCAAGTCAGCCATGACTTTTTAGCAGGTTTATTCTCATTCTCTCTTCCCTCCTCAGTTAAAACCTTTTATTGAAAGACCTTTCCAAAGCTCTAAAACTGACCATTGCTCTTGGAACCCCTGCCTTTGTTCGTGTATCATAAACCTGCAGTGCTGATAAAATGAGCCTAAATAGTCCTCTTTTTTTCTAGATAAATATGGTCCTTTTACTCTTTTCTTATAGCTTTTTTAAGCACCGCAGACTTTGCTTTCGTGGAGGGGATGTATTTACACAAGATGAAAGCACTCACCTTCCAGATGCCTTGAAAACCCTCTGGCCTTACTAAAGTTGTCTCAGCTTATGCTGGGTCAAAACTGAAATAAAATAAAATAAATGAAATCAATACCCAGAGAAGACAGTGGTCTGAGAAAAGGTGTCACCATTAATCTCTGCACACATGTAGGTTAAAATAAAAGCATATTGACTGCTTGAAGGGTTTGCTTTCATTCAAAGTCTGCCATGGAAGTAGATAAGACTCGTGGTAAATTGTTACTATAGAAAGGAAGTTCACTGGATAACAAATATTCCTCCCTGAAGTGAATGAGAGGGTGACTGTGGGAAAAGCTGGGTTGTATGGAAGGGAGCTGACAGATCAGCTTGATTTCAGACAGACATTTTTGAGCCCACAGTTGGCAGTGATTCATGCTGCAGAACAATGACCTTGCTTGTAACATCAGTATTTTGGGAATGCGAGGCTGAGAGATAGTAAATTGTCTTCTTTTCCATTACAAAAATAAACCCACATGCCTTCCATCAGTTTAGCAGTTACAAATGTAATGATTAATAGTTAATTTTTTACACATTTAAACACAACACACAGTTTTCTTCTGATACTGTTTATCCCCAGAAAAGCAAGATGAAAAAATACCATCATTAAGACCTTGCACTGGTTTTACACTGCTTGGACTCAAACAAAGGAAGTTCTTTGCAGTTTTTTTATCACTTCTTGTGATCTTGGCAAAAAAAATCTGAAAAAATGTAAAAGCTTTGCATGTACTTTATGTCAGATTCCTAACACTTTGGAAGTCTCAAAAGGAATGGAAACGTACAGAAAGGCTAAGGTGGGAAATGTTTATCCATCCGAGGGAAACATTTATTATACCAACAATTCAATTTAATAGTCAACCAAACCAACACCTGTAACGATCACTTATTACCTTCTGTACCTATGCCTAGAAACACAGTTGATGACAGACTCCTAATTACTCCACTTTGAACACACCAGGTTGTTGGCGTGGCTCAAGCGATCAACAAGAAATCTGGAATTGATGGCACCTTCACTGAACAAGATGAAAAGGTATAAAAGCTTTATCCATTTATGTCTCTCCTGTTTTCACACAGGGATGGGGGATGCATGTTATTGATTTTCATGCTGCTTGGAAATTTTGAAGTTATTAAAAATTACAAATCTCTGGAAAAGTAAAAACTCCTGGTAACACCGCAAATGTCTTTCTTTCTGAGGCCATGAGAAATGTGAAATAGGTTGATTTCTGGATTTCTGGATCACCATGTTCTCTGTCATTTATCTCTGAAACACAGGCTTACTCTCCTGAAAGGCACAGTAAAACAGTTTCATAACTTGTAAGAGACATCATTTTTTATTCAATGGTTCCAACTCTCCTGGCATGCCCAACAAACACATTTTGAATATTAAAACCTGTGTAGTGATTCTCTTTCAAATACTGTGTCACTTTGCAATATAGCAATTGCAGGAAAAGAAGCAGCTTTGGATAAATGATGAAAAATGTATAAGTTAATCAGTAGAGCAGACAGTAGAATTGATTCCTAATTCTCACATTGCAGTTGCTTTCCAGACATTTCCAGACTTCACATTCAGCTTGCTTTGGCAAAAGCCAGGCTGTGCTCGGGCTGAAGAAGTGACTTAACCCTCAGCAATAAAAGAATCAGAATTCACCCTTTCTCTTTGAAAACTTCCCCTTTAAAACAAAATGTACCCTCAGTATCTGCAGGACATCAGAGTTAATCCCATACTGAGAGGGGGAAGATTGTAGGTTTGCTATGTTAGCAGAATTTTTATTTCCAAGTGGAAATAAAATGTCCAGTTCATTTGGAATTGCCCAATATGAGAGATATAAAAAAAGCATTGCTGCAAAACGACTTGATTCCTTTGAGCTGCTTCCCGTATCAGTCTTATCAACCCTACTTGCACCATGATAACCTGTGAAGATCGTTAGTTTAAAAAAAGGAGACGGGATTCTTGAGGAAATAACAAATTGGGAGCAACTGAGACAAACCCCAGACCCTGAACGTGTGGTTGCCAAAAATAACAAAAATATCAATTAATACTTCCAAGTGGAAAGAAAACATTGCAGCAGCTTATCTTGGACTGGAGTTAAGATGCGGTGGGGCGTCATCTCCACGAGGTGCTGATGTTCATTTGTCTGCAGGACTTCGCCGCCTATCTGGCGTTTTGCGGGATTGTCCTTCACAACGCGCAGTTGTACGAGACGTCTCTGCTGGAGAACAGGCGGAATCAGGTACGGGACCATTTCCCGGCGGGTCTGAGTTTCCAAGCGACCCTCAGCAATGCTAAACTGGTGCAAATGTGGCTGATTTTTCAAACTGCCTCCATGCTTCTTGCGAGGAAGAAAAGGAATATGAGCACATTTGAGCAGCTGAGTCCTCCAGCAGCAGCTTTAAACTGCTGTATCCAAATGATGCTTTCACCAAATGAATTCATGAGGATCTGCTTAGAATTACAACAGATAATAACTGTGTTCCAAAGTCTTAAGAAATGTAAATGTCACCGGTTTCAGGATGCACACATGAGCCATAGGAAATCATTAGGTTTCCTAAGGACAAGTAACTGTGTTGTCTGGATTTCTCAGGTTTCATTTGATGACCTGTTAATGCCTAAATCTATTCTGCCTCCCTGACCCAAAACATCAGCCAGCCATCTGTGCTATTTATTTCCTCCATGAGATGTGTCAAACTGGCTATTATTCACTTCCTTTGCAGTCTGTGTGAGAGCCAGTATTTAATTTTGGTCGCAGAGGTACAAGTTGACTTCCTTGATTCAGGGGAGAGAAGACTCAGACAGTAGAAATGCTAATTATTGCATAAATAACAACTAGTCAAAATTTCACAAAAGGCCTTTTCCCCAGGTGCTTCTTGACCTTGCCAGCCTGATCTTTGAGGAGCAGCAGTCTTTGGAAGTAATCCTGAAGAAGATAGCTGCCACTATAATATCCTTCATGCAAGTGCAGAGGTGCACCATCTTCATCGTGGATGAAGATTGTCCTGTGAGTGTGGCTTTTTGGCTAAAAGCAGAAGGGCTTATTCCCTGGGAGTGGTTTGGGCTTCCCTCCATCCTGACGCTGCAGGATTTCTGACCCATAGTGTGTTCTCTCACCTTCTCATGTTCAGTCTTTAATTTTATGGCATCTGCTCAGGCTGGGGGTTGACTTGGGAGGTTTTGGTCTTTGTGTAGTGAAAGAATTTCTGTGCTGACAGATAAATTTGGCATGGCTTGTAAATACCAGCATTTCTTCTGAGAGTCACCAGTAGAGACTCAAGACACTTCAATGATACTTAAAGTTGTATCAAAAGATGTCTTTGTGGCAGAATCCTGTATGGATGTGAAATGAAGGGAAAGAATTTTACACTTGTGTTTATTACAGAATAGGTCTTGGTAACTGCAACAAGGTTTTCACGAATCATACTATTCTAATTTATGTCAGCCTTATAGACCTGTGTATTAAAATATCCGCTTGGTATTCCAGGATACATTTTCCAGTGTGTTTCACATGGAATCTGAGGAATTAGAAGATTCTGCTGAAAATCTGAAGAGGTAAACCAGTGAATTCAGACCTCTGTTCATCACAGGAGAACCCTGAAGAAACTACGCTTTTAATACTCTTTTCATAATAACAGGCCTTATTTCTACCGGGTCCTAGGTATTGTGGCTGTTTTTATAGAGCAGGTTTTGCCCTAGAGTGTGCACAGACAAACTCTCTTGCCTGGAAAAGGCCCCACTGAGCAGAACAGGAGAGTAGGGCCCGATCTCTTCACTTTGCCAGGTCCAATTACATATTGGTATCACAGGGCTATGGACATGTACAAAAATGGGAGAAGTAAAATTCTAACTTGGTGAGCAGCTCTAAAACTGATCTGTGTAGACAACTAGGCTGTAGAGTAGAAGATAATAATCCTATTAATGTTTTTAATCAATTATTTTAATCATTTCCCCTATCTCACAGATAAGGAAGCTGGCTTAAAGAATAAGTCTGACTAAATCAAGACTAAAGTCCTAAAGTTGTAACTTTCAGTCATCTTCGAGAAACCAACTGGGAGGAAGGGAGAGGTAGAAATAGCTGAATTAAAATACCCAGATTAAATAGTTTCCAAATTTAGCCTGAACCTCTATATTGAAGTTTGAAAATTACTGTCTCCATTACTTCTCTGTCATCAAAGACAGTGTTTCAAATAATGTCAAAAAGAGACACAGCTGTACATAAAATGTTCACTATGGATATTGTTGCAGAGAGAGAGTGGAGATTTCTGTACCCCTTTGATGCTTTTTTGCAGTAAACATTTGTTATATTAAAATTAATTCTGTGTTAGAAAGAATAATTCCCTTCTTCCGGTCCTGTGAACATCCTTACACCAGGAGAATAACTAAAAGTCAAATCAAATGTTGGAGGGAAACTCCAGGAGCTTGATGGGAATAGGTTCATTATTAGGGCATTTGTCTTCCTCCAAGGCAGGCAAAGGGTCTAAGAGAATTAAAATACCTTAATTACATAGATTGTGACTAAAAGAGTGGAGATGACCGATTCTGTAAATGTCCTTTATGTCCCGATTTGGAATAAACAGTTCTATTTCAGCAACAGAATCTCCATATTGGGCCTTTAATTTTAGAACAAATTTGAAATGAACTTAGAAGCAGAGAATTCCCAAGTGATACCTGCTGCAGTCTCTTTAATTTCGTCCAATATTGGCTTTTTAAGTGTATCAGATTTGTGAATGGAGTTGGTTTTCACAAGGTTCTGTTTATTTCTATATAAACCCAGCTGTTCATTCTCTATCCTTCATCTGTGTAAACTGTAGGGATTCGTTTATTTTTCCAGCTTGGTGTTCAGTGTCAGTGTTGACTAACAAATGGTGGAATGCACGCATCAGTCCACCCAGCAGTTTTGTGATGACAGCTGGATTAGGATCCAGGGTTTGAACTCAAGCCCATTAGATATCTATTAGTTGTATCTATAGATCCTTTTCTCATACAGGAGAGGTATTACTCTTACCTGCTGGGCATAAGGAAATGCCTCATTTTCATGCTAAGCACATAATAATGGTGGTGTTGTGTCCTTCAGGGACTACGACACAAACCAAATCAATTACATGTACGCTCAGTACGTCAAGAATACGATGGAGCCACTCAACATCCCAGATGTCTGCAAAGACAGAAGATTTCCCTGGACGGTAAGTAAAATAAGCTTAGATTTGAAAATCAGAAACAGAAAATGTTCCTCTGTTTACCTTTCAATTCTTTTTTGTTTCCCCCTTGTTGTTCCTGTCAATGTAATGGCCCCGCTTAGAATAATGGAAACACAAAGGAAGGCACACAGAGAGTGTTGGGAGGCTCCCAGTTCCCTTTTATCCTTTCCTTTCCCTTCTTGTTTTGGAGATGGAACAAACTGACTTTTGTTTGGGAGCTTTTGCTTCACACTTCATGAAGTGTGAACTCGTGGTAGGGTGTACGACTGAGCACATGGATACTGGAGAGTGAGGAGGGACTGGCAGGACTCAGATTCCAGTCAGGTTGCCTGCAGAGTTGTCATTAACAAAAAGCAAACTTGGAATTCTGTATTTTCCCGTCCTTGCAGAAATTAGAAAGATGTCTGCTCTTCTTGCTATATTTAAGCCTGTTTCCTGGAGGGGCTCAGGGAGAGGGTAATGAGAGGGACATGAGTTGCTATGGTCAGCAGATGGCTTTTTACCAATATTTGTTCTGAGGCACACAACAGAGGTCAGAAAATACAGTGTTCAGTGTGATTGTTCCAGTAAGGGGAAAGAAGGGGCAGGCTTGTGGTGGGGAGCTCTGTTGCTTCCCTTTTTTTTCTTCTGTGCAAGGTTTCATGAATGTTCTGGCGTGGATTTCTAGGAAGGATTGAGCAACACTGAAAGAGTGAGCAGCACTTTGCAGTACAGGGCCTGAAGCTCTTAACTGCAGGACTGGAAGTACAGACAGAATCCAATGGATATACTGTATAGAAAGAAAGTAAAGAAAGAGGTGATTATCTGGAAGACATTTAAAAATAAAATTAATATCTTGAGAGTCATCCAAACAACTGTTTGTCTGAAACAGGCTGTTCAGCAGAGTTATTTAGCATTTTTTTCCTGGAATACACCTTATGCAAGGAAGTCATAAAAAGAAAATAACAGTGCTATTAGAAAGAATCCTGGATAACCTTGTTCAGCCCACAGTGACTGCATCTGCACCACTGCTTTTGAGCAGTCTCAAGGCAGGGCTGGAGGCTAAATGTTTTGAAAGCTGATGCATCTTGATGGGAGGGAAATCCCAGGTGTTCCCTGTGCCCTAGAAACCCTGGCTTGCCTCTTTCTTTGGAGGACATTCAACAGCATGTATAGTCACCTCGTGAACATACCTTTGTGCTTTGGTGGCCCAAACTACCTAGGAAATGGCATGAGGCAGAAGAGCAGCTTGGGTTTATTTGTGCTGTGATGTTGCCTCAGGTTCAGGCCATTTCCAAGGACAGTACAGAAGCCACATGCTAAGCTTCAGCTGCTAGGTGTCCATGTTCGTCCCTGAACCAACAAAGTTAGTGCAGTGGAGACAGAGTTCAAATATCTACAACATTCCTTAAAGGCATTTAAGCCTGGTTTTGGCTTACTCTCCTTCCTTTTCATTAATACTGGGTCAGACATTTTTATTTAGCACCGCGCACTGTGGTTTCATCTCCAGTCCTCTCCTGTTTGATTTTTAGGGAGAGATGCTGATTCTTATCTCCTTTTTTTACAGCTGATTGCACAGGTATTGCAGCTGAGAAAACAATTCTGCTCCTGAGTTATTCCTCTTGATAATGGGCTACTGTTAAGTGGTAGTACTTAAGTTGCTGGAGTCGTGTGAAGTATGTGGCATGATGTAATCCTTTAATGATTTCTTTAAAGAATCACATTTCCTATTGCCACTTGTAAGCATTACAGTGTTTGTGCACTTGCCTGCCAAGATCCTATCTACAGTCCTTGCACAGCACCAGAGAGCAGAGCAACAATAGTGAAAAAAAAGAAACCCAAGATAACCTTGTGATTGGAAATACTAATGTGTCCCTGTTTTTTGTGTCACACACAATTAGAGATTGGACCCAATGTACTTCTCAGCAGCTGCCACATTATTCCAGGAGCAGTCAGAGCAGAATTACGCCCTTTTCTCACCAGATATTTGAAAAAGAGGCATTGTCTTCTTGATCCAAGCTTCCACTTCCCAAATAATTTCATTCTCCTTCTACTGGAGCACGAGGCATGGAAAATCTTTGGAAGGATGTAGAATGTTGGCCTAGCTGGTAGAAGTTTTCCTATCTGTTGTTTGTGTGTGAAGTCTTTGAAGGAGTATGTAAGCAAAGAATAGTTGCAGACCCCCCCTCAGCCATCCGAACACTCGTCTTTAAAAGTGTAACTGTATTTCTTTGGTTTGTTTAACAGAATGACAGTGCAGAAAATGTAAGCCAACACATCAAGAGTTTGCTGTGTACACCCATCAAAAATGGGAAAAAGAATAAAGTGATAGGTAGGTATCTCTACAAAAATGTTGTTATACATTTCATAAAGTATTTATGGGCTCCAGAGTAAAATCCCAGCAACATGGAATCTCAAGCCAGGAGAAAAGATCCTTAATTATCCTGTTTTCAAGTCATAAGTCCTCTGAGTCCACCCCGAGTATAAATTGCTTACCTAATAAGTTACCAAAGAGTAGAATGAGTATCAGCCTGAGTTCCTGGCATCAGTAAGTTCCACAAGCAAACAGAAGATAAAACATACTGATCCCTAAACAGTAGCATGAATCCAACTTCCTCAGCTTTACAAAATTTGGCAAGTAAATATTAAGAGTTCTGAGAGTGCATTTTTAATGATCTTCAAGTAATTTTCTTTGAAAATTATGGCAAAACTGGAGAGCTCAATTTATATAGTAAATATGAGGTCCCCTTTTTCGTGAAGACAGATTTTTTTTTTTTTAACCTTTGAAGCAGAAAGAGAAGCATCATCTTCATTTAATGGAGTTTTGGTATTAGCTTCTTTCCTGAGTCCTTTTATTACTTTATTTAAATATTCTAGCAAAACCTAGAAGACCAAGGCGAAGACAGAACTGTTGAGCTTTAATTAGAGATATTTCACTATGCTGTGAGCTACTGATCTCATGGATTCTTTTTCTATTGGGATTTTCTATGGAAGTTAAAACTGAAAGTTTCAGTCAGGCCACCCATTTAGGTGGGTTTTTCAAATCTGAGTAATTCTCACTGGGAAATGTTCTTTGATGCCTCTTCTGGTTTCACATCTGCCTAATGTTCAGATATTTAATAGGGCAAGGTCAAGAAGTTGTCTTTGGGACAGTACCCAGAAGCTCCCTTGCCATACTATACAGCATCTATTACTATAATTGTAAGTCTGGTTTCTTTTTAAAATTATGTTTAAGAGTAGCAGAGCCAAAACCAGAATTTGGGAAGTGGGACTGGGGTGGGAAAAACTGTCCACAGCAAAACCAAGCAGATCCTACTGGCAAGAAAGATGAAAAGAACTTCTTTATTCCCCTGACTTGTGCATTTCTCAGGTATGCGGTGAAAGCTTTAAAGAATTTTGCTGTGGTTTTATAGCTGTGTCCAGTAAAAGACTTTGGAGTTCCTTTATTTGTAATATATGGGAATCTCAGTGCTTTGGGGAAGTATTTGAAAGGGGTTGAAGAGTCTTACGTACTACACAGTATATGCACTGCAGTTCTCTATTTTTTTTTAAGAGACGTTTATGTGCATCCAAATGCTGTGTCTTTTAGAAATTCATTTACTTTTGTGACATATTCACTGTTGGGTCTTAATCTTGTGTTCATGACATCAGAGTTGCTATGGGAATAACTACAATGTCATAAACCATGCTAAACAGAGATCTGAAAGTGAGTTTCATGGGATTTTCCTATAGACTTTTATAAATCAGCTTCTTTTTTTTTCCCAGGGAAAGTTAATCTTTTTCCTTATTTGAATCCTTATTTGCTGGGATTATATTTTTTACTGTGATTCTTCTCATCCCATTAAGGTTCAGAATCCTGTTTGCAATATTCAGACAACGCAATCCCTGGGATATATTTGCAGTTGGCCAGGAAAAGGCTGGCTTTTATGCTCCAGACTGTTAGTACTCACACTCATGGGAGGGAGAAAACATTTGCACTCACTTAAGACAATAATCACCCCCAAAGCAGTTTTGGCCAAAGACAACACGTTCTTACAGCCCAGCTGTTTTAATTAATATTCTGACTTTCAGCAGAAATTCCCATCTGCTGGGTAGAACTAAAGGGAGGTATATGTCTGAATTTCCCTCTGCTCCAAAGGGTGTCAGGGACTTTAGCTGCAGCAAGGTGTTGGAGAAGTTACCTGTCAGCCTGTGTATGGAAAAGTCCAGAAATTCTTAACAGAAAAATAAACAGATGCAGCTATCAACAGGTTTGAGCCTAAGAAGCTGAATTCCGTTTCAAGGAGTTCAGCAGTGTTTGGAGCAGGCTGGAATTCAATCACATCCTCGTGGAATCGGCGACTCTACTTAAGCTTTGAACCTCAACTTGGGTATTCTCTGTTTAGTTCATTTACTTAAAAAGAATTCCAGTACTGACTCAAATAAGGAAGCAAAAACTCTGTGTACCACTGTTCTGACTTTCATAAATGTTCTTTTGGCATGGTTGCAAAAATTTAATTAGCCTCCAAAGGACAAATTGTCTTCAGGGATTAAATCAATCTAGAATACTATTAATAATAAAAGTTAGGATGAAAACGGCCCTAGAATTTCACAGGATAATGAGCTCTCTAAAGCCCTACAGTTTTGGTTTACAGATCCTAATAAATACTTTTGAATCTACTAAGTTAAATATAATTGTTTTATAATGTTTTAGCATTCATTCTATAATACATTGAAATTACTCTTAAAAAAAAAAAACAAACCCAGGGGAAAATCCTACAGTGCTCCTGTGTGTCCCTTTTATGGATATTGATGGTTTATGCTGCAGGCTAAACTGTCCTAGACTTAATTCTTGCTGTTCTATACAACAGGTGATACGGTGGCAGCTCCCTGTATTACTTCTTTTCATTTCTGTACCCTGCCATAGGCGTTTGCCAGCTTGTGAACAAGATGGAAGAAAACTCAGGGAAGGTCAAGGCTTTCAACAGAAATGACGAGCAGTTCCTGGAAGCGTTTGTCATCTTCTGTGGCCTGGGGATCCAGAACACACAGATGTACGAGGCTGTAGAAAGAGCCATGGCCAAACAGATGGTGACATTAGAGGTGAGCTCCACATCTAGGTGGTCCTTAATTAGCCCAAAACTGCTTTTCTCCAGCCTCTGTCTGCTCAACGCATCAGGACAGAAACTGTGCTCGCCCAGGAGAATTTGTCCTGTTCAGCTGCTCAGGAACTTTCCCGCTTGTTTCTGCATGTGCCAGCAGACTGTTCCATTTGGTGGTGTGTTTTAACTTTGCTGATGACATTTAGTGGTGAGCTGGGCACATCTTTTCCTCTCCGTGAGAGAGGCTGCCCACGGGCAGCTCAGCGGGTGCGTTCTGCTGCGTAGGAACAGGAAACGCTTTGGTGGATTAGGGGCTTCCTTTTCTTGTCTGAGGTTTTCTGGGATGATTTTGGCTCAGCCCTTTAGACACACAGAGTAACAGCAGCGTTATTGTAGGCTTTCAGCAATTTCCTCAGACTCCATCAAACCATGTCAAGATGAACATCATCTGGTCTCAGCCTTTGAACTGGTTCCTGTTCAGTTTAACAGCTTTAGTCTGAGAAGTCTGAATTACTCACAGGCGGTAACTTGAAGCTGAAAGTGAAAACCTCTGTGGACTTTGGATCTCCTGACATTCATTATGTAAACAGAGTGTTTGCAGAATTCCTAAAATGGGGATCATGTACCCCATAGCCTCTAAAGGAAATGTTACAACTCTCAAATAAACCCATATTAAGTCATGTTAAATAAAAAAAGGGGGTAAAATTATTGTCAGAATGATTAGTTTATATTGCAAATTAGGAATTCTCTCTCCTACTGTAACACTTTATGGGTAATACAGGAGGTCCAAACAGATTATATGTTAACACATAAATGGGTTCTTTAAAAAAGAATCAGTCTCTAGTTGCCTAAAATAATCCATAACATTTTCATGACCCGTGTTCTCCAGAGCTAAAAAATAGGAGCTTGTTTAGTTAATTTAAAACAAACATATTGTCTTTCAGACTTTGGTGCCAAGTTTCAGTTAGGGCAAAACTTTCTTTTCTGTCTGAATAAACTCCTGAAAGAATTACTATGGCAACAATGTCGGGCTCATAATTATAGCTGTTTCGTGTATTATTTGTCTTTGAAAGTGGGGCGTGAAATCTTTCCAAAGAGAAAATCAGAGTTCTTTGCTCTTTTATAGAAACTATTTACACTTTCCTGGCCTAATTACCTCCAGAGGGTTCTGAGCTGTGGGAGATTTGTGAAAGTTGCAGATACCTCCCCGCATGCATTCCAAGAGCTCCCTTAAAACCCCTGTGGGCCCTGCACGGACAATAGATTTCATCAGCAAACCCGTGCAGTGCTGAAAAGTCTGCTTTAGGAAAAGTACCCTTTTAGCACACTGCTCCTTTGTTTGTACTAAGGGCTGCTTCTTTCTTTCTGTAGGTTCTCTCATACCATGCTTCCGCTGCTGAGGAGGAAACGAGGGAGCTGCAGGTAACAGTGGTAATTGAATTTTTTACTATTACTATAGAAATGTTCCATTAGTAGAACAAAGAGCAGTCCTTCACACAGAGGTGATCCCGAAACACACAGAAGCACATCTTGCAGAAATAAAAATGGTAGTGAGGGTTATACTGATTGGTTCCTGAGTTGAATCAGTAGATCACATGAAAAGGAAACATTACAGTGCCTCAATCAGAAGAAATACAGGCTGGCCAGAGCACTGCAAGGACCAGAAAAAAATGCTGAGAACTCTTCATTTTGCAGCTAAGTCTGAATGTTGTATATCTTCCAGCTTTGGTCCCTTTCAAGCATCCCGAGGATGGGTGCAGCTTTATGGCCTTGGTAGAAGTTCTGTATTTAATTTTTAATGCAGTGATTTTTTTTTTATTTTTATTATTTTTGTGGCTGCTTTTCTGTGCAGTGTCCTGCTCTGCTCATGTTTAATTCTGTGTATAGAAAGCACTGCCTAAGGAATAACTACAGCTGTGATTTCAAGTGCAGTTCAAAGCACAGCATGGGCTTAGTTTCTCCAGGTCTCTGCTGGATGAGCTGTTCCGGGGAAAAAAAGCATCACCCCTGCTACACAAAAACAAATGGGAGGGACGGAGAGGAAGGCAGACATGGGGGACCACAGGCTGGGTATTATGGGATTGGTCTGAACAAGCAAGGTATTTCTGGAAGAGTAAGTGGCACACGGCTTTTGAACCTCAGTCCTGCCAGACTGCTGCCCAGCCATAAAGAGCTGTGGACAAGAGCAGAATGCAGCACATCTCCTGAGGTTTCTCTGCAGGGCTTGGGTTGTAAATCTCTGTGGTCACATCTTGACTGCTAAAGAAAACAGGACCACAGCAAACCTGGAACTGGGCCAGTGTCCACCTCCACCTACCTGTCCACATGCTTCCTAGCACAGTCCTGGCCCGTGTCAGCCACGGGCTTTAAGGACGTACCAGACAACACAGGCCTTTTTATTCTGCTCTCATCTAACTTTGATTTTTTCATTTTGCATTCATATCATTGTATCAAGCCACACAAAATAGATTAAAGTGATGTTTCAGGATATATCTTTTTGTGATTTGCTCTGCTTTGCTTCTAAATAACCTGACAGCACAGAAAGCAGATGCTTCATCAGGCAGTTGGGCTAGAAAATCGTTGCAGTTCCCTTCCAAGTGGAACTGCCCTATTCTGTTTCATTATCTGCATTGTGGAATAAGCTGTAGCACAATTTCTCACTTTCCTCATACTGCAGAATGTCCTGTTGCATCAGTCACCTCCTTTGAGCCTGGATACAACCCGTGTTTTACCACACAAAGCAAATGAAACAAAGCAAAACTGTTCACAGTTGCCACTCAGTTACCACAGTGCTCCCATGTTTTCCATAGTTGCCTTTCTGTTGCCAGAAATTTGTGTTGCCCTTTGCATCCCTCACTAGTTCCAAATCAAGCTGAGCTTTGTTTTTCCCACCTCCACCCCTGCACGCTTTGGAGATGTCTCCATGTTCTTCCCAGGTATCCCATCCCCACTTCCTCCTCCTCAGTACTTCAATTTTCCTTTTGAGCTCCATCAGAAATTCCCTGTTCATCCCTGCTGGCCTTTTACCGTGCTCACTTTAATACATTCCAGAATGGGCAATTCCTGTGTTTGAGGGATCCTTGAAGGGAGTGCCTTGGTGTATGACATGAAGTTATAACCTTGAGCTGTAGGTTTTTCACTCATAAGAGAGGACAAGTTTTAAAAATTACTTGCTATACTTAACCAGGCAATGAAACGGAGTCACTAATGATTCACTACTAATTACCATTAATATGATGCTTATAATGAGCAGTAGGAATTGAAAGTCACAGTTATGCAAAGAGGGGAATTCCTTGGCACATTTTCTTCTTTTCTTGACTATTTTGTGTTCTTTATAATATTCCCAAGGTGGGGAAATTGAGCAAGAGGCTGTAGTTTGGTCAGTGCTCACAGAAGCTGATAATGTCAATAACTTGAAATTAAAATGCTATAAAATGGGGGGCCGAAAGCTCTTCTGGCCTCAGTAAGGGAAAGAGGAAATATCTAATCTGGTTAAATACCACTTGAATAGCTACAGAATGCAGGGGTTTTTATGTCTCGGGGGAAGTGAAACTTCACTTGTTGTGGCTGTCAAAGGCAGGAGATCAAGGAAGGGAAAGATGAATTATGAATGAAGTGAGAACACAGGCATGAGGGGGCCTGTTCAGCCCCTAGTGTGTCCTTCCAGGCCCTTTCCTCGTGAAATTCCAGCCTGCAGCTGTAGTTTTTCAAAATTACGTCAGCAGAGTTCCTGACCAGGTGCATTGCTTGCCACTGAACATACAGCTCTCTCACAAGCTGACAGATGAGATCCAGACTGAGGGACACAAAACTACTGGTACAAGGATTTTTTTTTTTCCCCTATGTAAATACTGGTTTTCATTATCTTTTGTGACTTCCCAATTCTGACACACAAGAATGGCAACAGCAAACTTATGGATCGGGCACTGGTAGATGTAGTTATGGGGATTTACATGCTACATGTAAAAATACTGTAGATTATGACACATGCTTCCTTTTCAGTGCCTCAGGCTCCTGGGACCCAGTTCCCCATGCTGGAACATTTCTCGGAGAAATGTTTTCCCCTAGAATTATGAAGGGGAAGATAAACACAGATGTTTAATTCCTCCACCATTTCAGATTTACTTGATTTTTTGTTTTTATCCACACTCAGGTTGAGGTGAAACACCTGTGAAGAACTGAGAACTCCACCTTTAATTTTACAGAAAAAAATGATACTGAATTTTGCTCTTTAGACTAAGACATTTATTTTTGTACATTATTATATTGTAGACATTTATTGTGTTAGGATAAGACTTAGCATAACCTTAACACCTGTATTTTGCAGGGCAACCAAGACCTATACTCTGCATGTTATGACTAGGAAAAGTAGAGTTGTAATACATGTAATAAACTGAGATATTACTGATAATTAAAAATATAGATTAAAAAAAGTAGAGTTGGGTTTTTTTTGTCTACTTTGTAATTTCAAATTTCATGGTGAAAGTTTATGATTATACTCAAATTTCACCAAAACCACTGTCCATAGGTTTCAAAGATTAGTGGTCACAGGTGAACCCTGATTTTTCAGGTTTCTGGCCCTGAGAAAGCTCTGCCTGTGAACATGTTCTGTCTACCATTGTTCTGAATGGGGATCCTGTTAGGAAATCTGTTTTACTGACGTCTCTTTCCTTGTCACTTTTTAGAAAAATGTCAACAGTTACACATTTACATGTCTGCATGTCCACAGAAACAAACACATAGCTCCACTGCCTTATTTTCTCATTCTCCCAATTTCACACATACTCTCGGTTGCAATTTGCCTCAGGTGATGTAGATAACAGACTGACCAAGTAATTTTTCCTTTATCCTCTTGATCTATGGAAAAGTGTGTGTTAAATGTAAGGTCATAAGATAATATTAAACAAGGCAGGCTAAGGGAAGTAAATGAGCAGTAATCATCACTTTTGAGCATCATGTGAAGGTAAACTTCAGCATCTCACCACTTCTCTTTCTACAAAGGAGGTGTTTACATTCTCATTCCTTGTGCTAAGTTGTGTCCTCTCCTTCTCCTCTAGGCTGCTGTGGTGCCATCCGCACAATGCCTCAACCTAACTGACTTCTACTTCAGCGATTTTGAGCTGTCGGACTTTGAAACAACCCTGTGTACAATTCGGATGTTCACAGACCTCAACCTGGTGCAGAACTTCCAAATGAAGCACGAGGTATGAACGCTGTCAAACACTGCTTCACACACAGACACAGTGAATTCTTAGAAATTCGGGAGGATGGTGAAATGACCTCAGTAAAGAGAACTGGGAATCTCTATGACAGAGCAGTTAGCAAGCTAGGAAGGTATATAAAGTTTTGGGGTCTGTCCTCAGTTTTCTACTGAATGATTAATAATTCTACATTAATAATGATTAATGGACTGGAAAACAGAACACTGAGGAGGGAGATGACAGCAGCTTCTCAGTAAGGGAAGGGCTGTTATAAAGAGGACAATAATATTATTCACTTTGTCCATATAAGGTAGGAACTATCTTAGTCTTTCCCTACGAAAGATTAGATCAGATATTAGAGGGAAGTTCATAGTTGTGGAGATAACAGAAAGTGAAACGGATTCCTTATGTGGGCTGTGGAAATTTCCCTGGAGGTTTTTACCAACAGATGTAGCTGTAGATGTGCACCTGTCAGAGCTGACTGAGACAGGTATGCTTACTTTGCTTATAGCCCTGAGGTAAAATAGATTATCTCTTCGGTCAATGCGGACAATATCTATTTGTAAAAACCTTCATTTTTATACTTTATTTTTGCTTTATACCTTTTCCAAGAAAACTTACAAAGTTCACTATCAAAATGCAAGGTTAATTTGGAGGGCTCCATAGGCAAACAAATTAGTTAACTAGAACATGTATTTATTTTCTAGATCAGTGGTTTATAGACCAATTTAGATTAGTAGTGTTCAAGGGCTACTGCCTTACCTAGTCTGACCTCTGGAATATCTCAGTACTTAGTTTACCTTTGTAGTCAGGTCAAACACTTTTACTTCCTTAAGGAATATGTCCCAACAGAAGAGAGGCAGTCAGGGAGCCCAAAAATGGGAGTGCTTCAAGCTCCAAGTGGAGCAATTGCAATGGATTTGCAAAAGCAAAAGAACACCGTGGGAATAGATAGGCAAGTACACGTGTCAATAGAGGCAGGAGAACATTGACAGCTTTGAAGGTACAATTTAAACTTCCCACACTAGAGCTAAAGAAAACCGGCAGTAGCCTGTTACTCCTCTTGAACAGTGGAAAGGCAGAGAAAACTGCTGCTTTTGTCTGAGTGGAGTCCTTTTTGTGGGTGAATGACACTGGATTTTCTGTCAGTACAACATCTGTCACTTGGAACACTCAAAATTTTGAGCAAACCAGGGCCTGGATTCTCAGCCGGCATTTAACATGGCGCTGTATCCAATATCCTGGCTTTAAACCAAGGAGCCTGTTCTAGTGAACATTAAATTATCATCTGACCTTCTTACCTGTCACTTTCTTACAAGGAAAGTACAAGCAACAACTTCTGCTAACTGTTGAGTAAAACACCCAGGACTTCCTTTTTCCAGCATATAAGAGAAACTACCCAGCAATATAGTAATCCTTCTCTCATATTTATGTGCTTTCCAAAGTCCAATTCTGCTCATTTTTTGGCAAGCTGATAGGGGGGAAAAGCCACAAGTTCATTTTCACATCAGTCCTCTTAAGAGGACTCTATAACTCTGTATCTTCTCTATCAAATATATCGTTGTTGAGAAGGATTTCTTTTCTGTCCCGGTTAGCTCAGCACACCTCAGTTCCTGCTTTATCAGCAGTGCTTCTGACACTAGCATTTAGCCATTAGGAACAAAAAACTAAACCCCCAAGTATCACAAACTCACTGAGTGTGTTCTTATCTATGTTCACAGTTAAAAGTAGGTTGAATTTAAAGTTTTAATTGAGTTTAAAACAATTTTTTTCTGTAAGAGGGTTTCCAAGTGGGATTAGAGAAAGATTTGTTTTCATAAAAAGAATGGGTTTGTAATACATTTTAAACTATCTGATGCTATTTCTTAAAGGTTCTCTGCAGATGGATTTTAAGTGTAAAGAAAAATTATCGGAAGAACGTTGCCTACCACAACTGGAGGCATGCCTTTAATACTGCCCAGTGCATGTTTGCTGCCCTGAAATCTGGTAAAATTCAGGTACATTTTCTGTATTAAGAATCTTTTGGCTAAACAAATTATATAATGATGCATAGTTCTGACTGTCGTGTCAGTGAGATGTTCATCATTCCGTGGTACTGCTAGAAATCAAAATATTTCTGCTGAAGAAGTCTGGCTTTAAGGGCTTGGTTTGTGAAACTGTTGACGTGTTGTTTTGTACTCAGTTTCAGTAAATTCTGTGGAAATGGGTCAGCTGGATGTTCCCAACGGGAATATCTCAAATAAGTCACATACATGGTTACGTCCTTCTTTAAAGTTAACACTTATGCTACAAGCAAGTCAAAAAGGCGGCGGGGAAAAGCCTGACCCTGTTTCTGGATGTTTCCTTAAGATATTCAAGAGGAAGGTTTTTTTAAGTTCAAACTCAGAGCTGAGTACAGATTTAGACAACCAACAGAAGATAAAAATACAGAAATCAAGATTTAAATGTTCATTTTGATGCTTCTGAACAAATTTTCAGCCTTCCACTTAAAAGACACACCATAATTGAAAAAAACAACCTAATCATTCTGATTAGGGCTGAATTGAAGGACTAGATGATCCCTACTGAAGGGCTAGAATCCCTGTTGATTCAAGATTCATCCAAAGTATGTTTTTAGGTTTCAGTTTTACATTCTTAAAGGAAACAGAATGTTTCTGTCCATTCAGAATTAAGGTGTTTTTTCATTTTGATTATAGACAGTTGTTATTAATTGCTTTATACTACTTTACTGTAAACACTTCTGAGAGCATAAATAAATCCCATTTGTAGGTCAAACCCCAGTACCAATAAGGAAGAGGCATTTCTTTCCCCTACAAACTTTGTCTCCCTAATAAAAAAGACAAAAGTTGCTGGAAGACAAAGGCAAGGGCATTCCTCTTCCTTCTGTGCTGGAATGGACAGGGTAGTTCTGCTCTGTGTGCAGTCGAGCAATCTCTGATGATTCGGATAGTTTGCTTGCTATTTTTGGAATCCTGTCAGTCTCCACTCCAATTTCCATAAATTGTTTATTCCTAAGTACCCTGCATTCACTCCACGCTGATTCTCATGCCCTAGATTCCGGAGTCTGAACGGCATTCAACATAAACCTCTCAAATTTTCCTACTTCAAGCAGAAGAGCAGGCATTGGGGGACACATCTTCCTAGGAGAAACATAGGATCAAGCCTTTCCAAACAGTCTTTTGACTAGACTTAAGGACAGGTTTCATTACCCAGAAAGCAGATATAAAACCCACTGTGCAAAATAAATCCCCAGCTCACTTCTTGCATTGCTCTTTACACCCAGAGCAAACTGACTGACCTAGAAACACTGGCCTTGCTGATTGCGACTCTGAGCCATGATTTGGACCACAGGGGAGTGAACAACTCTTACATACAAAGGTAAGCAAGGCTGAGACAAGTTAAATAAAAACAAGTGAGTAAGAAAATCACAGATAAATTATGGACAACCTGAGGGATTTGATGCCGTGGGGCTGTGCAAAGGAGCAGGTTTTTGCAAAGCAGTAAGTGCAAGGACAGGCAGAACTACCCACGAGTCCAAAGCAGAGATGCACAACTCACTAAATATGACAGCAAACGAAGGGAACTTTTTATAGACTGTGCAGGGACAGTTCCTCAAGTCCCATCCCCCTTTTCCCATGAAATGACAGCAGAAGATCCCAGCTTCCAAGAGACAGCGTGAAGGAAAGGTGCAGCCTCTCAGATCCCTGCCTGCCAACCAGCTGTTCCCTGTCTCATCCGGGCCAGCACAGCGCTGAGATCTGCAGCCATCGGACACAAAGGTGTCTCCAGACCATTTTGGACTTTTACTTGTGGTTTAGCCATGTTCTTTGAGAATTCCAAGCTGATTTGGATAAGATGCATAGTTAAAATCACATTAAAAATATATGACTGTTTTGCATTGAGCTTGGGTTGTCTGAGAGAGTGGGTTTGAAATGCCCTTTGGAAGAAGTGGTCTGCTGTTCTCATTGTGTGTAAAGTAAGACACTGAGGGAGGAAAAGCTTGTTGGAGGCAGAGAATACTGAAAGGCAGAAAATCAGTAAGCTGAAGCAGAATTCCTGCCTTTCACATATATGTTCAGAATAACACTGAGTGATGTGTAAAAAGAAAAAAACCCAAACAAACTCCAAAACTCCACAAAACACTGAAAGAGTAACTTTTTCCTAGTTCTCTAATAGGGGATCCCAGCAGTAACTGTAGCCTTGCAGTGATTGGAACCAGTTAGCTATTTTTTGCTTTATTTATTTAAAAATAAATTTCCTGGAAGACATCTGGAGATGCGTCATCTCCTCTCAAAAATGTCCTGGGAAAGTGTCATAGACTGCAAAATCTAACATTTGCACATGCTGTAAAGCAGAGATGATTACAGCTTCATAATTCTTTTTCAATAGAAATTTCCATGATTTTTTTTTTTTTAATACCTCATTCAAATCTAAATGAAAAGGTTTTTATTTCCAGGAATGGATTCCCTTTGTTTCTCCCTTTGAAACAGGGAGAGTGAAGACTTAGCGTATGATTTCCCTAAGCAGCAGGGTTTCAAAAATTAAAATGGTCTTGGTGGTGGAAATTACAGGAAAGGAGCTGCTTAAAAGCCCTTTGGTAGATACACTGGGGGGTTATTTTCTCTTTCCTCCAATCCTACATGTAAAGTAGGAAGCCTGGACAAAGTAAAGTATGCAAGCTGGATAACCAAACACGCCTGTTTCAGAAAGCAGTGGTGTCCTTTGTCTGTAAGCACTGAGCGAGCTCTACTTTGGGGCAGTACTTGGGAAGATAACCTAAGATATTTCTCACATATTTCTGCAGTCAGGATGAACTTTAGGAGACACAGTACACATCCCGCTTAACTCAATGGGAATTTCACCCAGCATGTGCTGGCACCACCCTACAGTTTGTTTCCTTACAGAAACACGCAAACATACTTGCTCTATATTCCTCTTGTGGTGGTCTCCGAGGAGGTGCTGGGCAGCCAGCCCATAATCCTCAGGGGCTTGCATCCTTTAATCTCCCTTTCCGCGTTTTTGTTTGTCTTTCCATCTTTCTCTCCACATTTTTGTGCTTCTTAAATCCCCAGAGTCTCCTCTTACGACTTTTATTTGAGTCTCTGTGCGCTCACTCGCACAGGGACCCAGTCCTGCAGCCACAGGTTCATGTGAATGATCCTTAACCGTACAGAAAGCCACATGGAACTATATGCTAAAAAAGAATTTCTTGCATGATTCAACACTTGTAGGTCAGATTATAAATAGAGTAATTGATTCAGGATCAGCAGCAAAACAGACTTCCAAAAGAACGCAAATATAGTTGAAGAGATGATATGAGCATTGTGGGACCAGGGGCTGAAAATGAAGATACAGCAGCAAAAACTAAGAACTGGATTATGCAGTAGGGAGAAATTAGAAATTCTTGAGAGGAGAGGAGTTTCTGTGCTTCGTCTAAAGCTACGCAAACTGAAAATTCTGTTTTCTGGACTAAGATATTTTTAAATTCTACATCCACAGAGCAGGTTTAATACTGTTTTTCACTGCCTGTAGTACAACTAACATCTTGTTTCCTTTTGGATTTTACCCTGGGCAAAGGGTAGGTAGGATGTTGCAGTAGTTTGGTCGGGAAGACAGTGGTGATGAAACACCAGTAGTTACTAACACTAGGAAATTACTTGATCAATGTTTTGGGCCCCTGCACCGCAGTACACTGAGGTCAGCGGGAACTTTTCCATTGGTATCAGTGGGTTTCCTATTAAGTTTGCATTATTATTTACAAGCCCAGCAGTTGAGCTGACTAAATAGGCCACACAGGTGTTTAGGACACTAGAGAAACCAAAACTGTCACTTAAACTTTGCTTGTGAAGGAACTCTTCTCATTACCTTTGCTTTTCATGCAAGAACTGTCACTCTTTATAAAACCTTGTATTACATTCTCCTTCCTTGTGTGCAGCTGGTCTCCACAGGTGCCGGAAGGCAGAAAACTAGAGCTGTCAGTGCTCTGACAAAGTAACAGCATTGTCTTTTTATCCACACTGCCATGAAGGGGACATTAAGAGGGAAGTTATTTCTGGATGTTTAATTTGATTTCTCCACCTAATGGGTCTTTTTACTCCTCAGAAGCGAACATCCACTGGCCCAGCTGTACTGCCACTCAATCATGGAGCATCATCATTTTGATCAATGCCTTATGATCCTGAATAGCCCAGTGAGTGCCACATTCTTCTGTCTGCTGAAGGAAACTGTTCTACTTTCTATTTTTAGCTTCTGGATAGAATCCCACCCTTATACATTCTCAAGTGCTCTTTATTCCTTTTTGGGTAAAGAAAGCAAATGCAGCAGCTTCGAAATCACATTTCCACTGCTGAGCGCCACCAAACCTTTCCAAGTGTTGCCTGATAAGGGGAGCCTTGCTAATATCCTTTTGGGTACCTGCTTCCTTGGACCAAGGGAAACAAAAGGCTTTGTTGCCATTTCATGACCTCTTACGAACCACCAAACAAACCCAAGTCCTCGCTCTCATTCCAAAAAACATTCCAGCCTACACATACACAAAGCAGCCCTGATGAGACCAAACCAAACACTGCTAAATGTTGACATTCCAAAGTGAAGCCAAACCTAAGTTAAGTAAATATGCAAATAAAACTACATTCTTCTTGTTTCATGTTATTAACTAATTCTGAAGCCCAGTTATTCAGCGTGCACAATCATTTCAAAGCACTGCTCCTTCCATACCACAGGTATGGTACTTCTGGCATCCTTTGTATTGTAATGATTGTTTCCTACTCAGATGGGCAAATATGGGAAAACAGTGGAGGCAAGATGCCATTTCACCAGCTTTGTCATGCTTTGGTTTAACAGGAGGCTGCTGAGCTTTTATTTCTGTCTAACAGCTTGTCATTTATGCTGCTTCAAAAAAGGAAGATTTTTTCATTTACTAGAGGTGCAGAGACAGGTACTGGAATCTGTCGCAGTTCCTCTGCTTCAGGGAGGGGGAGGAAGAGGAAAGAGAAATGCTGTGGTAGAGCTCAAGGCAAATTTAATGTTGATGAATGAAATGGACTTGAGAGCTTGGATGCTGATCTGTTTACAGTTTCATTTTGTAATAGTCAATTTTGATGCTGTTGCTGTGCAGCTTTCTGCCATTACTCAAGAAGGCTGGAATTTTTATTTTTAAATTGGGGAATCTGCAAGAGGAAGCAGGGTAAAACAATGACATCAGCAAGCAACTCAGTGGCTTTAGAGACATTTTAGCAAACTGGTGTGCTGCTGCCCATTTCACTGATAACACTGCTTTTTGGCTTTTTTTGTAAAGGGAAATCAGATTCTCAGCAACCTTTCCATTGAAGAATACAAGGCTACACTGAAAATGATAAAACAAGCCATTCTTGCCACAGACCTAGCACTGTACATAAAGTAAGTCAGAGGAAAGTTTGGCTGGATAGTCACTGCTGGATGTTTGGATCATGTCATCATGCTGCAAAATCTTTTCTTTTAAAGGAGGAGAGGAGAATTTTTCGAACTTCTAAGGAAGAAGCAGTTTAATTGGGAAGATCCCACCCAGAAGGAGCTATTTTTGTAAGTAAAAGCAGAACGATTATGAAGTCAGCTGATATTATTAGGTACCCATTTCCCATGCCAGGGTGCTGTGAATTTCATTAAAACCAGCAGGTCTGTGTGATCTGGGCCCGTACAAACTGGCACTGTCATACAGATCACTGAACAACTCCCTGGGCCTGAACTACTAAGTCTGCAACCTGTGGAATACACTTTATTAAGTATCATATGGAGTTACACGAGCATTTTTGTTCTTCCTAAAGAGTGTAGGGTCCCGGTCTGGGAATCATGTTCTTTTGCTCTTGATACTTGATGCTTAAATAGTGGATTTCTGAAACCTGTAACTGAAGAGTCAGAGCAGGCAGTTTGGTTTGAAGATGATTCCTTACTGGCAATGAAGAAGAAGGAAGACTAAGAATAGAGACATCTACCACAGCATCAGGCCTGGGCTACATTTCTAACTCTGCTTTAATTTCAGTTGCTTTTCTGATTTGGATCTTCCCTGAAATTCTGTTTTACTGATCACTTGAGTCGGAGACTCCATACATTTCAATCATACATCTCTCTCTGTTTGTTCTACAGAGCCATGCTGATGACTGCTTGTGATTTATCAGCCATAACCAAACCATGGCCAGTCCAGCAACGGGTATATGCTTCATTTTTAAGATTTACTAAATACAAACTGCATGACAGCTTCTGCTTCCTCCATCCAGTCCTTATTGCAAAGGCAGTGGTGGAGTGCAGAACTGGAGTCTCATTATGGGGGGGGGGTCCCCAATCTGATATATCCAGATTAGAACTCTCAATGTGTGAAATCTCTTACAGATTGCTGAGCTTGTAGCTACTGAATTCTTTGATCAAGGAGACAAAGAGCGGAAGGAACTCAATATAGAACCAACAGTAAGTGGCAGAATCACCTCTTGCAAAATGCCTTCTGGAAACAGCACTTCAAAATCCGCAGTTTCTCCCACTGACCAGAATATAGGACCAACTCTTTCCCTGTCTTCCTTTCTGTGGTTCTCAGCCACCAGCAGTGTGTCATTATCTCTGAACCAGAACAACAGACTTTATTGTTTCCTTCAAATCGGTATTACTAAATTGTCTAGGAAATACATTCTTAAATTGGTACCTATTTGCAGCCTATCCAAACCCAGTAAGTTTGCCTGTGTTTCTAGTCAATCCAAAGCAAATCTCCTAAGGGAAGTCATGCAGTCAAATTACTTGCATTGTAACCCTTCTACTGATACCCCACTGGGCTGAGCTCGCTGTGCTGTTTAAGGTGCTGCTTTTTAATTCCAGCCTGTCTCTTTGGTTGTGGTTGGGTTTTTTATTTAATGCACTTAAACACAGAGCTTGTTTACTTCTTACCTGCAGGACCTAATGAACAGAGAGAAGAAAAACAAAATTCCCAGCATGCAGGTTGGATTCATAGATGCTGTTTGTTTGCAGCTGTATGAGGTATGGTGCCTAAGAAAGAACTGCAAATATCTGAAACCAGAACTGCTCGCTAGTAGACACAGATTTAAAAGTAGAATAACAATCAAATAAAAAACTAGTCATTTAGGTAAAAATATTTTATTATTACATATGGTTCATTATTCAATTGAAGAAATTATTATTTTAGTATTTATAATGAGGGTTATATTTGTCTGATTAATGTAATTTGTTATAATTTTATTAAACCTAGTGGTAATTGCTGTGCTCTGTGCAACTGGTGTTATATCCCTGGGTTATATTTTGGATTCCAGCAGCTCCAGTGAGCTGCTGTGATCATCAGGGAAACTCACACAACTAATGTTTTCCTGTCTAGGAAAAAAATGGTATCCTGGTAGTGCATTGATAGAAATGTTGTTTAAGTGTTTTAAGGGATTCAGAATTCTTCATACAAAAGGCGATATGCTACGTACAGAAAACTTAACCAAGTTTAACTTTTCCCATCCCATTTTTTTTCTTTCATCTCACACAAAAGCAATGCATGAGAGAATTCATTGAAATGGGTTTTTGCCCTGGTCACAAACTGTATGAAAAGCTACTTGGTCAAATACAGCATGAAACACAGCATAATGATTTCTGATTTTTTTTTTTAAACCAGTAAAGCCTTAGGGTGAAAGTCTGTTCATTGGGGCTGTAGCAAGCACTTTACAGGGACTGAGGTGAGGAACAGACAGCCTAACTCTTGAGAATCTTCCAGTGAGAGCAAGAAGGTGATTACTTGCATTTTCCTCTCTCAAGCAATAAAATTTTCTAAAAAGAATCCACATCTGCTAGTTGGAAGGAAACAAGGACAGAGGAAGGAGTGGGAGCTACCAGCTGCTGTCCCTGAAAGTCACATGTGTTTGTGCTGTAGAAATTGTTTGTCAAGAAAATACAGCAGCCTTTGCTGGGGAGCCTCAGAAAACTGTAGGAGGTAGGCAAAGGTACAGACTATACAAACAGAAAACTCTTTGAACAGAACACCTGAGCAGGTTTGAATGCCCACAGTTCCAGGGCCTGAACTTCTATACTTTTTCTTCTTAGGGGAATGTTTTACCTTTTTTTTTCTGTTTTTTTTTTCTGGGTTTTTTTTCAATTATGATTCGGCTTTTAGTGTCTCACTTTTACTTGTCACCTTGTTTTAAAGCCTCCCCTGAACAGGAACAGCATAGAGCAGGCTGACAGTGTCTGGGACTTTATCTAGGCTCGTGTCCTAAGCTGACAGAGAAGTGAGAGTGACTTACCTGCAGGGGCAGAGAGCACCGAAGAGGATGGGAAGCCTTTGAGGTAGTGACAAACCCAAAAGACTGTGGTGAACCCAAGAAAAGGGCTGTGGTTTGAGTTTATTTTTACTGGAGTACAAGTAGGGGGTATTACCTGCTTACAGAGATTTTTGGGTTTTTTAATGAGTAATAAATGATAAAACATACAAACAACTTCAGTGTTACTTTGAAAATGAACAAGCACAGGGTTCACTCTCCTGTGTTCTAATGCAATAAAAGCAAACAATTAACAGGTTCGTAATGGCAGCCTTTTCAATGCTCTTGTAGCTTTCATCCAGTCAGAAGGAATCTGACACACAGTGCAAAGAGAAGTGAGTTCTCAATCCAGCACTGCAAGAATGTGACTTACCGTGTTACTTGGAGTAGGTCAGATCCCAGTGAACTGAAGTTTTGTGGCTTGTGTTAGCTGAGTAACCGGTGCAGTTCAGCTGAATGATCTACAAGTCTACCCTCTAAGTTCAGAAATCTGAAAAAAAATACGAGAAATGTGTCTCATTCTCTTAATTTTTACTTAAAAATTAAATGCAGTCTGTTTTACATGTTCTTAATCTATTTCAGGCCCTAACACATGTGTCAGAGGCCTGCTCCCCTTTACTGGATGGCTGCAAAAAGAACAGGCAGAAATGGCAAGCCCTAGCTGAACAGCAGGAGAAGAACCTGATTAACGGAGAGAGCAATCAAGGCAAACGGAACTGAGATGCTGATTTAACAACCACAAGCTTAAGTTCACGTAGAAGACATAGTAGTAGGGGAGTACTGCATTTTGCTGAACACTGTATGAATCTGGCTTATGTTTTGCCACTGCTGTATTATTTTTCCAGGTTGCAAGATATAGCATGACCATGTATATGCCAAGAGATAGTGTGTTTCTTTTATTACATCTGATTGAGATGGAAAAAGACCTGCAAGGGTAGTTTTTGCCCCCCCTGCTCCAGCAGAAGGTCCCAGTGCAGTGACTCGACTGTGCCCCGGGAGCCTCTGACTTTCCAGATGTACATAGTTGTTTGGTGATCATGTTGTGGCCAGTATCTTAAAGACTACTGCATTTCGCACCTTTCTCTTTTCCCTCTCCCAATCTCGCTGTGTTATGTTCTAAAAGTCAGGAGCAGTTTCGCCTGTTCTCTTCCCAGAGGCTCAGAGGGAAGACTGGGACTCGCCCTGGGGAGCCTAATCCAGCATATACTATGCTGACCTCCTTCAGAAGACAGAACTGGGCTCTGAGGTGAAAAGCCCCAGAATTTATGCACCCAGTAGTTCAATTTTGGGGTGTTTTTTTTTTCATATCAAATGGATGTCTGAGCAAACATCTTATTACATTGGAAGAAATTTTTAAGACCCCGGTGAAATAGTATGAGGGTCTTAGGAGTTTTGTGGTGGAAGTGTCATAATCATCCATGAGTAATGGAAACTGCTTGAAGACTGCTGAAATGTCCCAGCATAACTGCCAGGCTGCCGGGGAAGGATTGGCTCCCATAGAAAGCTGCAAGAAGCACAGAGAGGAATGGAAACTGAACAGGATCATTTTTATCTGCTGGTTTTAACTTCATTTAGAAGTTGATTTTAACATCATCCAACCGACAGACCGGATCACGGGCAGAAGAGAACGTGACTGCAAGAGCAAGAGGTGACAAATGGGAATCAGAAAGATGCAGGAATGGCACACTCCTGGTGACTATCCATGACTGATTCTTTAGGCCAGTGTTACGAGGAAATGCCTATGACCACTTGCAAGGAAGTTTTATGTTAACACCTTTTAAAAATCATTTTTAGCGTTAGCTAACAATGATTAATCACAGTGTCTTAAAAAAATAGGAAAAAAAGAGTAACAAGAGCAAAAACAGCCAGCAATGCTACAGGAGCTTGCCATTTGTATATAAGGCATTAGTGTTCTGAAAAGCAGGAAATCAATTAACTTGCACTAGCAAAAAACCCAACATTGGTATTTTATTTAAAAGAAGATGATTAATAAAAATGGTTTTGAATTGGGAACCAATTAAAGAAAATATGTACATGAAACAAATCCCAAAAGAGTGAAAAAAACAAAGAGAGTACTATTCCTTGTGTGGACAGGATTAGGAGATGAGTGTCAGCAGTCTAAAATGCAATAGCAGTACATATAACTTCGGCTGCACAGACACACACAAAATGCTGGGGTTTTTTAAGGTGTAATAATGATCCTCCAGTTAAAAATCAGCAGTTGTGTTGGACCAAAGTAACACATTTGGGATTGTACTTTGAATTATGGGAATTTATTTCTATCATAATAATCCAGAACATTCTAGTTGGAAACTGCAATAAATTATCAACCCGTGCCCTTGTAAGAGCTGGTCAGAAAGAAGTGAAAACTCCCTCTTTTTATCAATTTCTTCATTGAGATAAACTGTACCAGAAGCTAAGAAAATATAAAGCAAATGTTTCAAAATGTCTGATGATACTGAGTTTCATAGTTGATTTTTTCTTTAATGTAGAGTAAGGCATTCTGACAACAGCATTTCTGCCAACCTAAATTATTTGTCACTGATTAAGTCCTATCTCAAACTTCTCTAATGAGCACCAATAATGTATTATTGCAGCTGAATTTGAAAATATTTTTCTACAAAAGTATTTCTCCTGATTTTCTTCACACAGATTAAAAAAAAAAAAAAAAGGAAGTATGGATTTCAATAATAATTCAGAATTCCAGGACTACTGTTATGCAGTGCTCCATATGTGTATTTATATGCAAATGACAGCAGCCTGCCCACCCCAACAAAAGTTTTTAGGTACTTTGTGATGAAAAGGAACCTTTGCTTCAGGATTTGCATAGTCCTTGTATAGTCTTTTCCTTGAGTGCTTGAGATACTGAAATATGATTATTATACTAACTGATGAGATACATATTTAATATAAATATGAATAAATTATATGTATATAAGGGTGTATTCTTGCTATTATGGTTGAGACTGGTAATTCATGGTGACAACACAGCAGATAACTTTGATAATATTACAGTGTAGTGACTGAGCATCTTTTACATTAATATCCTGGTATTTCTTTGCTATGTTGTGTGTTCAGCAAAGCTTTATTATAACTAAATTTATAACTGCTACAAAAGAGTGATGGATTCATATCTTTGACTTGAAAGAAAGGGCATGACGTCATGTTTTTTAAGGGTTCACTTAAAATGAACAGTTATACAGTATGTGCATATATTTAATTACATATCTGTACACATTTATCCCACGGAATCTCTTCCACTACAGAGATTGGAACATAGGTATAAATACAGTTCCTAGTAAATAAACCATTTATTTATCATAATACACCTGCATCTGTATATATTTCTGCAAAACCAAAGCCTTTAAACTACTGGTTTAAGACCCTTAAAAGCATAGGCTGCTGTAGTTCCTGAAACTTCAGAGCATGATCAATGTTTTTACATAGTGTTTCATTCTGCCTGAAGGCAAACTCAAAGTGTGCTGGTTCCATGTCAGCTTTGTGTGAGCCATCTGCAGAAACTGCTCATTCCTTTCATAGTGGAGATATGGGACACTATGGGGGGGAAAAGAAGCCAGCCTGTCTCCTGCCTGGAGTTCCTTGCCTTTAGAATTCAACATTTTCAAACCCAGCTGGTGGATTACAGCCACAAGCTGTCTGTCATTCATTTCATCATGAGTTGTGTTCCTAATTATTTCAGTCAGGTCTCAAACATTTTGTCTCCAGTTAATACTGTCTAGCTAAAACAATCAGTGGGGATTACACAAGAAACCAGCTGAAGTGGAGTTTTTCCCTTGGTCAGTTCAGACTGAAGTTTATTAAAGCCATTGTCAAATTCGATATTTCAATCTTCAAGTACCGAATTTGTCCCACCAATGTCTCAGTGAAGACATCTTAAGTTAGTATCCTACTTGGTGTTAGACATGGACATATTTTCTTTTAGACTCACTCCACAGCACAGTTTAATGCTCAAAGTAAACTTTTCTTTCTATTTTTGTTCTCCTGAAAAAAATAATTTGTCATATGTATAAACATATAAAAAATTACTGATTAACCCTACCTCTTCTAATTAAAAATAACTGTGAGGCTTTTAAGCTGCAGGTAGTACTTCTTTTCCAATAAGTTAGTCCCACATCCAATATTAGCTGTAGAACATCTAGGTTTTCTATTATCTCACACAACTAAAGAAAGGGGAGGAAAATAATGTGATGTTGATTTTGGAGATGGTGTTAATTGTTAATTAGCAGTTTAAAGATAAGAGCAGATTACTCTCCTATCTTCAAGTGAGCTAGTGAGAAAAGTAAACAACCTGTTCCACTGATGATCAGCTGATCTCTCCTTAGAAGAGAGGACTGAAGCCTGATTTTATGCATCACCCTCATGCATGTAAAGATAAACTTTCCACCTCCAACCCAAAGCATTTTACCTGGCAGTGCCATGAACTGACAAAATCGCTGTGTAATTCATATACAAGATTTTTCAAAATTCCCAGGTAACTAATTTTCCAACGCATTATACAGAAAAACTATGAAGAACCAGATCTGGTCCCATAAAATCTGGGGATGTTGCCCGAGTGACCTGGTTGGTGTCCCTTGCAGTTCTTCCACAGGAAGACAGCAGAAAGTTCTTATGGGAAAAAAAAAAGCCTCTGATAATAAATTCATACATTTTTAAAAAGTTTTATAAAGATGTGGTATTTCAGGCAAATATATATTTTTAGCTTTAGTTTGGAGTCTTGCTGTGGGGTTTTCTCTTCATGTCAAAGCACATGCAGTTTACATTCCACAAGGGTTCAGCTTTATTTCACAGTTCCCTGCTGCACTTCTTCAGGGACTTGCACTAATTTGAAAGATGAACACTGGAGCTTGAATAAAAGAATGAGTTTGGCCAGAGTATGGTAAATAATGAAAGCTGGATTTTTTAGTTTGGACTTTGACAGGAAGAAGAAACATCACAGAATCTGGCCTGGTGATTAGTGACACTTGTTAAATACAGCAAATAGTGCCAGCAGGATATTTTATCTTTGTCACTGCTAGATGAATGGAAGTTGCATGGGAAAGTTTATTTTCCACATAAAGATGTTTGTTTCCATAGAGAAGCTCATATCCAAGTACCACTGTCTGTAAATGTGTATTTATGTGACAATGCTGTAGAATAGCCAGTTTTCACTAATTTTCACAGCATGAGCTGGTCATGCCAGGGTCTAAAGCATGCTCTGATGCCTATTTAAAGTCAGTCATACAGATTCCCATTTACCCCAGTGGGAGCTGGATTGAGCTGTACAGAGAGTGAAAGAAGAGGTCAAATCCACCTTTTTTACCTGCAAGAAGGGACCAAACTCTTACCCTTGGTAACACTTGCCTCACCTGCTCTTTGCTGTGTTCAGTTCTGCTGATGCCCGAGGTACCTTACAGATGGAACTGAAGTTAGAATTTGAGCCCTCTCTGTATTCACATGGGGGACACCTGCATGTGTCTCTTAAAGAATGTAGTGTGAAACGCACTGTAAATAGTTTTAATATACATTCCTATTATGGTTTAATAAAAATCTTAGTCATAGTCACCAGTCACTGAGTTTGTCCACTTGTATTCTTTTACCTTTGAAAAAAGTTTGAACAAATATATAGTTTCTGGGCACAGTATTTTTGTACTAGGTTGAGGGGTTTCTCTGTATATTATGTTTTGCCTGTAAGCAGTATTGAAGTCCTCTGAATGCTACGTGTTTTTTCTTGCTTCTGTCCTATGACTTCTTAGAGTAAAGCTGGTTACATTACTTTAAAGAATCATTATCCCTACTTATTGTACAGCTGATAGAGAATACAGATTCAGGTTATTTTCTATGGTCAGACTGCTGCTTATTACTTATTTCCTCGTTCTTCTCTTTGTACTGTTTTCTTGCTTTTTAAAATAAAAAGGATGATGTCAAATTTTACTGTTTGTTACTTAATATTATTGAGGTTGAATTTTCAACATCTCATTGTTCCCTGATTCAAATAATTGCTTCTTTTAAATGTATAGTTTATAATAACTTTTCTAGGTCCTAGAAATCCTGAAGAGAAAAATGTCACTATTAATATTGGGATACTTTTAAGTAGCACTGAGAGCAGCCAGTGGAAAAGTAGTTCTGGTTTAAAAGCAGCAAAAGATAATTCAGTGCTGCTAACCACTAGAGAGCACTGGAGCTGCACTTACTGGGAGCTGTCAGAAACCAGTTTATTAGAAAAGCAGAAGCAGCAAATACAACAGTTACACTGATGTATCCTCATCCTCCGCTCCCCAGCTATCAGTTCCTGGGATAGCATGAAAATACTCAACCCACTGACTTCAAACAAAACTGTGACAAAATTATTTTTGACACCAAAAGCCTCATTGTGTGCAAAGTGCTGATCCCAGAAGTAATTCTGGACCGGTGGGCTTCTTGGCAGTTCCTGCTCTTTGCCTATTAGGTCCTGCACAGCAACACTTCTGGCTTGACTTTTTTTAGCTCTAGGCAAAACCAAGAAGTATGTCCATCCCTGACAAACAGCAGGCTCATTGAAAAAGTTATGAAGGGCCAGATTTAGTTGAGCACAAAACACAAGCACTGTTTGCTCGAACCAGCTGCAATTTATGAGTGCAACTGCACAACTGCCTATGTATATCACCATACATCAGGCAACCATTTGCTGCTGGGATTGCAGTCTTTCCAGCCCCCCTCCCAACCTAGTCATGCTCCTGCTCAGTCCTTCTGGCCTGCTGAATGTTTGAATTCACCTCTGAGCAGTGGCACAGTTTTCAGCAGGAGTGAGGACTGGAATACATTTCTTACCCAGAATATAACCTTGAACAAGGGCATTTTTAGTGAAGGCGTGAAAGAATTTTACACTCACTCTTTCACATCTTGCACAACAATGATGCCTTTTTAACAAATGGAAAAAAAGACAACGGCTTTTTCCTCCAGCCATATTTTTAGTAGGAGTGGTGTCAGCTATTGCTGACATGCATTTCAGATTCCCATGAAATCTCACCCTTTAAGATTTTTAGGAAATAATGTTTAGGCCATAGCCTGCTCCTGCCCACCCAGTGCTTTGTAATGGCTGATAAATGGCTGAAAACCTATACACAGGTTTCTTTCGTTTAACAGCATCAAAAACTAGGAGTGAAACCGATGGTTAAATCATACCACTAGTTTACATGATACATTCACATACAGGCACTCAGAATCCTTTCACTATAGTAGTTAATCAAGTCACTGGCAATTTATTTTATGGTATATACAGCTTCTTAATGGAAGAAAGTCCATTTTACAGATAAGTAGAGGGGGGAATTTGATCAAGGTCACATAGAAAGTCCATTTCTGTGCTTGAAAAAGAAGCAAGAGCTGAGTGTCTGTTCTGCTTTTATGTGAGACACGAAGAAAAGAATGTTTCATCTGAAACCATCTTTTCCTTTTGCATATATCAAATATTTAAATATCTGAGCCATACTGGGTGCTCTCTTGCTATTATGTTGAGCTCAGAAGAACTCTGAAACTCACTTTTTCAGATAAGATCAGATTCAAGTCACTAATCCCGATAGTCACAATAATCTCTGGTGGAGTTTGGAGCTATATCATAACCAAGAGCAAAAGTGTACAATAAGCAAAAAGCTATGTTGAAATGAGTGCAGTTCAGATTTTGGAGAAACTGAAATGACTGATGCAGACTTCCAGTACTGTACACGTTGCTAGTTCATTGGACTATAGCTCAACCCCACCCTTTGATCACATTTCACATTCTGAACAAAAAGAAACTGGAGAATACAGGAAAAGAGCATTCAGGCATAAATTTAAATATTCCAGATAAGCCCGACACAAAGCCCTGTGGGACAACTGGCATATCAGTCTCTACGTGGCAAGTGACAAATGGCACTAATATTCAGAGACTCATATAACCTTTCCTGGAGAAGCACACTGATTTTTATTGGCAATTGTTCACTGTCACCCTCTTTTCACTGAAACATGACCAGATTCTACTATTTGAGGTAACCCTAGGATTCATTTTTTTAAGCTGGAGCTTATCAGCTCACGCACTTCAGTTCTCTCAATAAGCAACTCTCAAATCCACTCAGCAAACTTTACAGATCAGAGCCATTACACAGAAATTAAAAAGGGGTGCACACAGTCAGTTAAAAGTAAGTTGTAAGACTCACTACTAACTAATCAGACAAATGGATCCATACTCACTGGAAACTTCTAAGTAATCTTCCAAAGTTGAAGCCTTGTGTCGAACAGCTTGCATGGTAGCAGCATCCGTGAGATTCTCCTTGAGCCAAAAGAAAACCAGAAATGTAGCAAACAGGCAGCTGGAGCAGGACAATGCCTATCCAGACCAATCTAATCCCACTGCAACACAACACCCAGCCACAATATGTCCTTTGAAATGATTTATCCAAGAGATGGCATTAGTTAGGCTCCGCCAAGCTCCTTGTTGCCAGGCCCCCCAGAGTTATGCTGAAGTTGCCTTTGCTGGCATAGAATTACCTGTTTACCATATTGACACAAAATGGAGTACTGTGGTTTTTCAAAACGCTCAGTAAAACTTCACAATAAGGGAGCCAGGGGCACTTAAATAAACGGTTTAAGTGCCCAGTCATCTTTGCAACCCATCCCAAGACATGCTGAAGAATTATTCAGTAGAAAACACACAGAAGTACTGCCAAATCAATCTGCATGGTTTTACCAGGGATTCATCTCTCTTTTGTTTCATAACACTGTATATATTAATATTTTCATATGCATATTATGTTTATGCTGGCAGCAAGCCCCAATCACTCCATGGTAAAGCTGAGTTCTATTGTCCTAGCTAATTTTAGGCAGGAACAGCTTGAGTGCAAACCACGAAACAATAAATACGATAGATAAACATAATCCACTGCAAAAGCCTTTTTGTCACCCTGATCTTTGGAACCTCATTGTCAATTGCCATCACAATACACCTTGCTATGATAATCATAGATTGGCATGATGAGGTTGACATGACCATTTAAGTTAATAATTTATTCCCATCCACATCACTTAAAGATCAAACTTCAAAGTTAATGTTTGTCCATTTTCAGTGAAGCTGGCACATTGCAGAAAGCTGCGAAGAAAAAAACACACCCTTAGCCTTCAAGACTTTCATGGACCCAGCAACACTAAAAAATAAAGATTTCAACACACCATCTAAGTAAAACTTGTAGTTCTGAAAACCACGCCAGGAAGAGGAAGGAGACAGAAGAAGGAAAAGGGTTGTGGAATATTCAGACTGAAAAAAACCAAATCTATAAAAACACTTTAAAAGGAAAACCAGCTATTATAGGAACACAAAAGAACTCTGAAGAAGTATATTTCATGTGACTGCAGTACATGTAAAAAAATGAAGTCAGATTTTGTCGTATTTTAGTGCATTAACAGTCCTAAGTAACTCATGTAAATTGTGAGAGATTAAAGACAGTCCCTTCTTGTAGCAGTGACATTCCATCAGACCTCAGAGAAAAACAGTCCTTTATGCTGTCAGCACTGCACCAACCATCAAACTCATAAATATTGACCACCTGTGGTTCTTACTTAACTGACAGACCTGTGGGGTTGATCTGAACAGGACACTAGGGACTCATGCCCAGGGAAAAAAATGTCAAGGAAGGGGAAATTGGGACAGGAATGGAACAAGCTTTGATGGAAAATTCAGGACCCAGCTACTTGCTGCTCCCACAGTGAAAAGGTTTGGAGTCGGCCTGACTTCTGAGAGACACCAGAGAATCACAAGGGGGGACTGCAAATTGTCAATTAACTGACTGGAAAAGCACATCTGAGAATCTTCCTGATAGTTGAAGACTTGCTCCAGAACCACCTCCCTCCTTGTTAAGGTTCAGAAAAGCTGCTGAAGTAAGGTTTGGTGTAGAAATTACACTTAACCTGCAGAACGTCACTACTCTGAGTTACTTTTTCAGAGGTTAATCAAAAAGACTGGAATCAAATGTGGACATGAATTGGTAGCATTGTTTAAATATAAATTTAAATATATAAACACTAACTTCAGATACCCTAGCATTTCTTAAATGAAATGAAAGAGCAGGTTCTTGGGGAGAATGCAGAACACATCTAAAAAAAAAAAATCTTTCTTGAAATGCTCAAAATAAAAGAGTAGTTCACGTTATTTCAGGCCTCAGTTTTCTACTGGACACAGCAGAAGCTGCACCACACCACTATCAGAAAGAACCTCTCTGCAAAGACTAAAGAGAGTTACTGATGTTGTTATTGTAACTATAAATTGGATGAACTAGAACTAGACACCAGGTATTTTTGTTTATGTATAGATACTCAACAGATAACACAGATTGACAGTGATAACTGCAAAAGTCAAGATACAAGCCAATGCAATAAAAAGAGAATTTAGCTCTTAGTAGAAACTCAGTTTGCCCATGTCCTGAGCTGGCTGAAGGGTAAGATGGACATCTGTGATTAGCCCGGCACTGGGCACGGGCTATGACACTTTTTGAGATACGGAGTTATTCAGGTGATAAAAACCAGCATGAAATTGTGGAAGGAAAGTCAATGTAAAAACCACATACTGAGACCTAACTGTTGCTGTTAAATGCACATTGACCAATCGGGATTTACACTTGCATTTTGAAGGTAACCCATAACAAAGCTGATGGCAGACCTGGGAACAGAATAGCTATAACCCTTACCCTGGCAAAGGCAAAAGCTGGGTCAATAGTTTCGCTCAGCTCAAGCAGCACCAATTAGAAGGGAAGGGGAGTGGGAGAAGAAGCAGCTAAGTCAGGAAAGACTCATGTTCTGCATTCTCCTTGTACAGGCAAAATCATGGAATTATAGCAACCAACCCCATCAGGTAAATTCACATAGCTGCACATCTTTTTCTGTTGCAGGAATGTGTCAGATGCATTTACTGTTCACTGATGTGTTATAATGAAAATTCATAGAAGCTGCTCAGAATTGAAACTGTATGTTAAAGAGTGAGCAGAGAATATCATCCCAATTTTAATAGCTCAGCATTAGATAGGAAACAAGAGGATTGCTTTTGGAAACAACTGCAGACATTCAGTAAATCACCTGCCCTTTGCTTATAATGTTGAGCAGAACAGACCTCTGCCAAATTATAATGGACAAAGTAGACACTTGTGTTTGGTTTGTTGGGTAAATAATATTTTCTCCTGTTGCTAAAGACTCTAACAAAAGCAGGAAGATACAACAGAGATAGCAAATGTCAAGAAATGCTCTTACTTTAATTACTGCTTTCACGAGATATCTGATTTTTACTATGCATGGTGGATAGAATGAATGGATTAGCAATTCTTTATTAAGATGAGCAATAAAGATACTGTCACGATCTGGGGGCAATAGGAGAGACATTCAGCACACAGTGTGGTCAGGACTGGAAATTTGATTAAACTGCAGTAACGTTCTCCTTGTAAAGATCAGTGCATCAGTTGAGCTTTAGTCAGCCACATCATCCTATAAATTGCTCTCCAGATAAGCCGGCACATAAATTCCCTTGGCAAAGACACATCACTTCAAAGCAGCTGCCACAGACACAGCCATGGCCTTCAACGGCACTTGGAAAATAGACAGAAATGAAAACTATGAGAAGTTCATGGAGGCGATGGGTGAGTCTCACTTTTCCAATGCCTTCTGCAGGAAAAATGCCACTCCAGCTGAACACAAACTCAAGCTGCCTCTGAACCACCTTTGGCACAGCCTGTCCTTTCACTATTTGCTCTGCCCTTGCACAGTGTACTGCGTTTACTTTCAAAATATTTCATGGAGGGGGGAGGATAAAAGATGCTGAGAAATACTCTGATTACCTTACATTAATCTTAAGCACTTCAACTAATTCCAGCTTTATTTCAGCAGAAAAAAAGAATCCCCAAGTCCACATATGAGGAAAAGGCTCAGAGAATTTGAATTATAAACTATAGGCAGCATTCTGAACATTATTTTGATAATATTAAACTAGTTCAAAAATTACCCAGGCAGGAAATCATCTTTCTTCAATTTTATAGAAACACAACTCAAGTAATTCTAACATCCTGATACTTACTTTAAGTTTACACAGACAGTGCATTATATGGATATAAACATAACCCCCCCAGTTAGGCAGTGGTTTGTATTATATGTGTACTGGTGAATGTGGCCTCAATAAAAAGCGAAGAATAAAAATTTGGCTCAGAATGCTGGAATAAACTCACTTGGACCACATGAAAGTCACTAAAAAGAGACAAATACGATCCTCAAGGGGGTTGGAGTTTTTTTTTTTGTGATGGATGTTAATTGATTTTTCCAGGTGTTAACATGATGAAGAGAAAGCTGGGCGCCCATGACAATCTGAAGATCACTATCCAGCAAGATGGAAACAAATTTACTGTCAAAGAAGCCAGTAATTTCCGGACCATAGAGATCGAATTCACCCTGGGAGTCAATTTTGAGTACAGCCTGGCTGATGGGACTGAAATGAATGTAAGAGTCTTCCTATACAACTTTATATTTATTATAATAACTTTAGCAAGTACAGTTTCAAGGTAAATTAGTTGTCTTCCTAGTGTTTAATTTGAATTTTACTTTGGAAGAGTGATTGTTCGGGAACACTTGCAGCTTATATACAAAAGCACAAGGTAGTCTTATCAGTTTTAAGGGCTCACCAATGGAACTCAGGGTTCCATAGGGAGCCCCAAAAAAGCTGAGCAAGTGGCAATTTTCATATAATGAAATCCAGGTGATTGTAATTTTACGTATTCTAATACTCAAGTCCACCACCTAGAGTACAGAGTGGGTATTTATAGGAAACTACCTTTTCTCTGTTGATACAACTAATTAAAATAAGTTGTACTGGCCACTAAAAAATATGTAGATTGACTATTATGCAATTAAATGAACGAATGGTTTTATTAAAATTTCATTTTTACAGCCTTTCTAAAAAAGCATTATTACACTGTTTTAATCTTTTCTCACTTAAAGCATTCTGCAGCCTTTAAATCAAATCAGTGTCAGAACTGTTGTAAAATATTTGGGTTTTTTTTTCTCCCATTATAGGGAAATTGGAACCTGGAAGGAAATAAACTTGTGGGCACATTTACCAGAAAAGACAATGGAAAAATACTCAAAGCATACAGAGAAATTGTAGGTGATGAACTTGTTCAGGTGAGTTAAGCAGCTGCTTACACACAACGTTACAATACAATGAAGTGAAAAAAAATTTAAAAGCTGTTCTGAAAGTAGGAATATTTCATCAAAGCCAAATAACTTCATTTATCATTAGTTAAAATTCTCCAGTCACCTATCAAAATGTAACACTTAAAAATAAAAGTCACAACCTGTGATTTTCATGTTTTCCTCCACATGTATCTTACCCATGCATTCTAAAGCCTGTGTGCAAGTTCTATACACGAGACAGAGACAGATAAATAAATATACACTGTATAGATGTATTGTGGCTAAAGGCCCTTTTCCAAGTGTCCTCTGGGTTTTTTCTGAAGCCCCCGAAAGCTGCCCTGTGGTGGTCAAACATCTGCACAGAGAATTTATGCCCGTTAACCACAGGCTACTTTCCTTATGTTCCTCTCCCCAGAGCCTGCACAGCCACCCCTCACAATTCATTCCTTCATTCCTGACCCCTTCCCAACAGCAGCTGTGAAAGGGAACTTTGCAATACCAGCCACTGATTTTTCTTCTTCATTTCTCAACAGACCTATATATATGAAGGAGTTGAATCCAAGAGAATCTTCAAAAGGGGATGAGCACTTCACCCAGAACAGCACCAGAATGAAGAAGCAATGAAAGAAGACCATTTTCTACACATCCTCTGCTGGGTTTTTTCCCTTTTATCCCCCTCACAGCACCTCCTAAGCTGCAGTTACCCAGCCCCGGTGAAAACCCAGGCTAGTTCCTTATGTTACTGTTTTGTCTTGAATTAAAAAAAAAAAAAAAATCCAATTACCATATCCTAAAATGTCTTTACCAAGCCCTGAGTGTCATAATATAAAGGGTTGCAGAAACCATTTTGCATAAACAAAACTTGAATATCTTTGCATAGGTTATCAAGTGGCAAGTTGGTTTCCTTACTAACTTTCCTTAGTATTTATATTGAGAAACAGTTTCTCTGTGTATTGGATATTGTGTAATAAGGATGGCAAAACCTAAAATAAACCTGATAACACCCAAGGCTCCAAGACTATTCTATGTAAGTAACATACGTGGAGTAAAATTTGACGACTTCAGCGTCTCACAGCTCCCTCTTCTGCCGAAATGCTCTCCTGATACAGGCAGTAAACCCACAAACCACAGCTCCTTTTGCTGAAGCGAGGTAACAGGTGGGTACAAGGCTTAAAGGGGAAGTATTGTCATTGTTTCGCCCCAAAATCTTTAATATACTTCACCTAACACACATATGCTTAACCAATACTTGCTATATAAAGACACATTCATCCTTATTTCTATTGACAGAACTTATTAAGGAAAATAACTATCCCAAAGTGCATGTTTGGAAGCAAGCTCTGTTCAGGTACATCTGCTCTGCATTCTTCAGCAAGCATTGCCTGGTCTGTTAATATGAGGCTAAAAAGGGTTAATAGCTACAAAGAGGAAGTTTTCGTTTAGCAGATTCCTAGGTTTCTGGTCACTGTTCTGGACATGATGAAAATGATTGCCCTGCTTTCAATATGGAGTGAACTAGCTGGACTGAGGGTGGCACATCCTGACTGTGAGTGCGGCATCAGGTTGTGCTGCTCCATTTAATTTCTGCTGCGGCTGCCTGTTGCCTAAATAAAGGACACAGAATACACTATCTACATGAACTTTTCCATATTTGTTTCGTGTACAAACTCCAACTAACCTTCAAGGAGAGGAGTGTATCTTAAAACAACTTCAGTTTTCCCAGCCTTCTTCACAACAGGATTTCCCAAATGATCTCTTGGTTTCTTTCAGGGCATCATCTGCTCGCCAATAAACTGTATCAGCATTAACTTGTGGATGTTTACTCCCACACAAGTCCGAGTACAGCTGAGAGGACAAGACCAGCACGGTTTGACAGGACCGGCAGCCAGCTCTACCCCGTACCCGCGCCTCACCGGGCGGGCTTCCCTGAGGCGGGAAAGGCATTAAAAAAAAAAAAAAAAGCGGTCCCTGAGGCGGGAGAGGCGGGGCCGACCCTGAGGCGGGAGGGGTGGTGCCTGAGGCGGGAGGGGCGGGGAGGACCCTCAGCAGATGAAGGGCGGGGCGGTACCTGAGGCGGTACCTGAGGCGGGAGAGGCAGTACATGATGCGGGAAGGGCGGTACGTGAGGCGGAGCGGGGGTGAGTCGGTCCTTGAGGCCTGAGGGGCGGGGTGGTACCTTAGAAAATGAAGGACGGGGTGGTGCCTGAAGCGGGAGCGGCGGGAA